>JAOVVG010000010.1:14607453-14617641 GCA_028566375.1 Leptodoras nelsoni
ACACACACACACACACACACACACACACAAAGGAATGGTAAATGACTGTGATAAACAGACAAAAAACCCAGAAACCTATCATATTATGCTCAGCAGTGTGTGTCAGTTTCTCATCTCTAGTCTCTCTAATTAGGCCAAAAAAGACACACACCAGTGAGTTTAACTCCTCCCAGATGCTGAGCGACACTCTCATGTGAAGTGTGCTGCCAGATGTAAATGCCTGACAAGCGCAACTGCAAAAGAGGGACTTTCTAAAAAAAATCCTGCTTTCAACACCCATTCAGCCCACTGGTTTCATTGTTGATATGTAAAATAACCAACAACAGAAAGCATCCAAAATAACTTAGAGTAGAGTATGTACTAGCATGTTAGTATATTAATTATTATAAAATAATATATACTCATATAAAAAGGGTAGGCTGATTATATGAGGGGAAAATATTCTGACGAAGACAGAAAAAGAAAGAAATGAAGAGAGATACAGAGAAGCAGAAGAAAAAAATACGACACATTGAATGAAGAACATGTCGTTGATCACAGACCAGCATTACACATATCGAATTTGACAGAACAACAACAAAGGCTTAGTTTCTGAGAGAAGAAAACACAGTAGAAGACAGGAGACCAAGATGGAAATTCCAGTGGCAGACCTTATAATCACAGGACCGCAGTTTCAGCATGGGGCTCTTACAATCCTTGAAAAACACTGCATGATCTGCTTAGTTATCATATTTCTGATGGCTATTACTGGCTGGCCTCTGGTCATATGGTCAGCTACACACATACACGCACACACACACACCAAAGCAAATCGGAAACTGCATATTTCTTTAAGAGAAAGGCACAAGAAGCTTTATTTCAAGTGGAAAAAATGTTCCAGCTAATATAAAATTTTACTACAATTACTTGTAATGCTTGTTTAATCGAACATTGGAAACAGTAGAGTGGTTTAATTTCCTGCATTTCATTGTAGCTGTTAATATTCTTCATCAACACCTCACTGCTCACTGAAACACACAATCCCTCTCTCTCTCTCTCTCTCTCTCTCTCTCTCTGTGATAAGATGCCAGGTGCTGATGTGGCAGAAGACCCCTGCAGAGCACAAGGGTTTGCTACTGTATGTAGGATTATACTTGTCTCTATCTAGCATTACTGGGTCCACACACACCTCCCTCACTCCTGCACTCCCAAAATTGAGCTCATACTGGCTGTGTCTTCTGTGGCTCAACTGTTAACTGTTGAGAACACAAGCCCAACACCTTCTCTGCTTTCCATATCTTTGCACAAAACAGCAAGAAACAAGAGAAACAGAAGAAGCTGTATTTTCTAATCCAGTGTTTAAGCATTTAAAGGCAAATTTACTAAACTGTATACTTTGGTCACTTTTAGTATCCAGCTCTGGCCACATGACATCTGTAAAACTTTCCATTGCTGAAACATGAGCTACAGAAGACATATGATCTTCTCTAAGGGATCAGTGTTTTCCGGGCTCTGAAACAATGCTCAGGCCTTCACTGAAACCCAAATCCCTGGACTATGGGGGCAATTAGCCAAGCTGATTTGCCCTTGTGTACAAAGTGCAACATTGCACATCTAATTCAAGTTCAGGATTTGAAAGACGTGCTAAGGAGTCTGTAATTATACCACTCTGAGTGCAGTTGTGATGGATGGATGGATGAATGGATGGATGGATGGATGGATGGATGAATGGATGGATGGATGGAAATTAAGACGGAAATGGCTTAAGAATCGTTCACACACAAGCACAGTGACATTAACCCTGTAGCATTAACACTGTGGGCGGCACTTAGAATCACCTACGGATTGATTCCTCTCAGTCATAGGATCAGAGTGCATACACAAAAAAGAAAACCCTTAAAATCCACTGTAGTATATTTTAAATACATGTTTATATAAAACACCAGCAATTCAGGATTCATGTGGTGAAAATTTTACTTTGTAATATATTCAGTATATTTAATAAAAGGATCAACTCTGCACTCCTGAGCAAATGCACAGCGCATACTTCTAAGATCAGACTACAGTCCTTGAGCCTCGTACTCGAATTGCTCATATGTATGCACTAACCCCAAACTGTCAGAAGAATTGGGTCTCTTCCATGCGTGTGTTGGTTCAGCACAGGTGTTTGGATACGATCTCTGCTATCTCACCAGGGACCTTTTCCTTGGCAAGAACAAATTATCACACTTCCTCTCTAACAGAGGAGGCATGCATGCACACTCTCCCACACTTCTCCATCATATTTTCCTTCTATAGTTCTGTTGTTTTTTTTCCTTCCTCACATGGATCATAGCTGTACCAAATATAACCCTCTTTCTTTGGCTTTGCCTTTTTCTTACAAGTCTGAATGACAGAATTCTGGTGGCAAATTTCTCTTTCTTACAAAGTCTCTTTTTCACTCTCTCTCTCTCTCTCTCTCTCTCTCTCTCTCTCTCTCTCTTTCACACACACACATGCAGTATGATTTAGCAGTGCTCCATCCTCCATCCTACCTGTGAAATTTCATAAAGCAGTTTGTAATGCTCCTCTCTCTTCTGCAGCGAGCACAGATTGCAGCCCATCCTCGCCGTCACAGGTTCACAGGAGCTCTCTCTCTCCCCAGAATCAGTCGGGGGGTCACCCTCCAGGAACACACACTGTCTCTCATCAGTCTGCCCTGAGCACTTCTACCACACACACACTATGCCCACAGAGCTCCGGTCAGCAGCACATGGCACGAGCACACCAGCGTGGTGTGTATATGTGTGTGTGTGTGGGTGGGTGTGTGTGTGGGTGATGCGATCACAGCAGCAGTAGTAGTAGCAGCAGCAGCAGCCGTAGCGATGTCAGTCTCCTACTTCTCTTCCCCCTCTCCCTCACTACCACACACACAATCACACTCACTCACACACACAGTCACTCACTCTCTCTCTCACCCACACGCTGTGGCTCCTGGTCACATCCACAGACACTCCCCCTTCTCTCTCCCAGCCTCTGCACATGTCTGGTTCATGAATAATGATAAAGAACCTGACCATATGTATCAGGGGAGGTGTGGCCAGGAGAGTGGGAGGACTCAGAGGCCCATGCGGAGCTGCTCACACTCATTAAGGCTCTGCCACTGTAAAGACAATGAGTCTCCTTTGTGCTAGTATCAGAGGGACTGAACATAGCATACAGGCTGCAGTATTAACATCCAGTAGAGAGACTGGAAATGAAAAGGCCTTTAATGAAACTAGGATTCATTTTATTTGCAGTATAATGTTTTATGTACACTCTGGAGCACTAATTTAGAATAGCCCTTTAAAGACACAGGCTTCTGTGATTTTGAGAAATAGAGAATTGGAAAATTGATTGGACCACTAGGTCAACCTACATGAGCCAAAATGGCTAAAAAGAGAATCCTATCTGACAGAGAGAAAGAAAAACAGAATTTTACCACAAAATTTCTAGTTTATGTGAGACAGCTAATTATATTTCCAAGATATGTGCCTAGCAACAGTAAAACAGAAAAACAATAAGGCGACATTGCTGTGTGCCCACAATAAGCACAACCTTTATTTTTTTCATCCAAATAGTCCACACTTGTAGTGGCAGTGGTAGCCCAGTAGGTTAGGACTATGGGTTGTCCATAGGAAGGTCAAGGGTTTGCTGCTGTTTGGGCCCTTAACCCACTGCTCATCCTATCCACTGAGGTGTGCAATGTACACACAGTGCCAGGCCCAAGCCTGGTTATTGGGAAGGTTGCGTCAGTAAAGGCATCAGGCTTAAAAACAAGCGCCATATTAAGACACAGTGACCCCAAGAATGGGAACAACCATTAAAAGGAACATTTGGTTCACAATTAATAAGTCAAAGTTCACCTAGGTAAAGTCAAAGTGACCACTATGAAGAACAAATGTGCTCCTTTCACATACCATCATACCACATCTTTTCACATTCAGTGAATTGGGTTTTTATGAAAAAATTTTTCACTGCTGTTTTAGTTTTTAGGTTAGTGTTTGGGTGCTTCTAGGGATGAAAACTGTGGTGTGGCTAATCCATAGATGTTGGCACTTCTGAGGACCAGCAGCTCTCAGAGCCTGCCTTGAGCCACATATTCATAATTATTAGCATGAAAACTGCTTGGTTTATATGCTGTTTATATGCACTTGTATATCTCTCAATATATCAGCAGCAACTTGGTGGGTATGAAATGTGCTGAGGCAGACAAAATACAGGCCAAGAAAAGATGGAGGAGGGGGTGACATACTGTTATTGAAATTCAGGAACCTGTAATGCACTCTTCACAATCAAGCCGTCAAATCATCATTCAAATATATCACAGAGGAAAATATTTCAGTCACCACTCCTTAATGAAGCATGGCTATGGTGGATGAATAAAATAATCCAAAGCAACATAATTTCATAACGCCCCACACACACAGACACACACTGCAGTGATTGCAGGTATCATCGGATTATAATAGTATCTCCAGAAACAAGTCAGCAATCAGAGCCAAAGAGGTTCATAGTGGGCTGATAATAGCAGATGCGTCTCTCTGACTGCGATAATTACAACACAATAGACCAGCAGTGGGGTACAAATCCAGGAGTCCCCTTGGAGACAGGAGGGAATCATAACGAGCTGTAATTGTTAACAAATTGGCCCTGGAGTCGGGAACCACTCACACACACTCTCACACGTACATATATATGTATATGCATGACTACCATTATGGATAGATGATCTCCCACCAGTTGGCTATCAGACTCTTCCCTGTGGGAGACAATAATCTGATTTAGTGGGCTTTAATTTCCCTCCACAGCCTGAGGCCAGGCTGAGAGAGACCCTACCAACTGTCTATAGCAGTGCAAGGACATCTAATTCTGGATCACTAATTCTGTGAGAGTTTCACCATTGTTCATTGTTTATATGTAATACATGTGCTATAGAAAAATGCAATAGAGTGGAGTGTCTACAAAATTATCCAAAATCATTGGAACATTTTTGTCGTTTATGCTTTTTTTATTAATAGGACCATTTTTTTCTAAATAACGTGTGTGGCAATTGCTACCCTATGGACTAACTGCAAGAAAATAAATGCAGCACCTGAACTTTACCAAGTGTTTTTACAATTACAATTAGCAATATGTGATGTGGACAGATGAGACTAAAATCAAAACCATCAGCATTCTTGGTGACAAAATGGGACTGCCTAGAAGAAACATTACCTGTTCACACTGTAAAATATGGTGGTGAATGTGGCTTTGGGGCTTTTTGGTGGCTTGTGGTTTACAGGCTTTTGTGAAGATCTTCTTAATGGCAGTGGTAGCTCAGTGGTTAAGACATTGGACTACTGATTGGAAGGTCATGAGTTGAAATCCCAACACCACCAAACTGTCACTGTTGGGCCCTGCTCAGTTTTATAAATGAGTATAAAATGTAAGTCACTCAGGATTAAGGTGTCTGCCAAAAACCATATATGTAATCCTCAAAACCTGATTGGCTCAGACTTGATTTCAAGGCCAGCATCAGATCTTGATTTCAAACGGAGAAGGGGTAAAGATATTCTATATAACTGGATAACAATTAACTATTTTGCAATGGCTGTGTCAGTGTCCGGATATGAACCTTACTGAAAATTTGTGGTGTCTCCAAACTTGTTAGATATTACAGGAAGAAATTCAGCACTTTTATCCCCTCTATTGCCGGCACAACTGACGACTATTGTAGATCATTTTGAAAACTTTTTCTGTTTGAACTATACAATGCAATACATTGTTCATCCCTTATAGTAGCATGCCATACTATATATACTGTATCTAATCATTTTTGCTCAATATCGCAAAGGGTGCCAATCCACGTGGAAAACCTAGTACATGATATTGATGACACATACAAGCTCATATAAGCCCATACAGATTCTTTGCCTCAAAAAATCATAGAATTTTTTTGCAGTTGCCAGGCAATACCAGATCCCTGAAGTGCTATCCACTAAAGTGTCAATTTTACATCAAAGGGTCTTGTTGTGAGAGAAGAGAGTACAGAAAGAAGGGGGTACGCTATTGCATTTCAAGGGCTGCATGCGGCATGAATTAGGATTCAATTTCAGGCTTTAGGAGCTACAACAGAAGACTTGGAATGCTGGAACACACATCAACACATCCTCATAGTAGGCAGATCATAATCATAAGTAGATATACGAGATACATCATGATCGTGAGTTTTACCCCATTTCAGATTTTATCAGGAAGATATCTGTATTAAAATAGTTGATTATATCCTTGGCATCCAATTGACCACTAAATGAATGGGTTTCCATTATCTTCTTTTCCCATAAACTTCGATGTTTTCATTACATACAGTGATATGTTCCACAGTTTAGCACTATGAACATATTTAGAGAGCATCGCAGCCATGATATTGGAGCATATGCAAATATAAAATGCTGCAGCTGTCATTAGAATGGCCAATTTAATCAGCCTGTATTATTGTGCTCTTTCTTGCGACAGCCTTTATTTTCCTTTTCCTTCTAATGAACTCCATTCTAATGAGAATATAATGCGTCCACGACGTGATACAATGCATGTTTTAGACACTCTCCCAAAGCAACCATCATTTCATGATTGCTGGAAGTGTTTACTCCTAATCTGCAGGCACTACCTGCAAGGCGATCTGTCTGCGAAATCAGAGATGCCTATCGCAGTCGGAATAAAATTGTCATTTGAGAAAAAATTGAGCAAGAATTTAGGCTGGAATCTTTTTCGGGAGAAAAACACTAAGATTGACAGTCTGGATGGAAAACAGGTCAGAAGTGAACTCATGTCAGCTCTGAGTCATCTTAACCGATCCACAGTTCCTCCTGCCTTTATAGTTGTTGCTTTGTTGCCATATTGATTTAAAATGCTACATATGAGGCACAATTAACAATGCTGGAAAATGTACACAAAATAATAACAGGCCATATGCTTTATATTCACAGAAAACAATTTGGTCTGAGCACATACAGACTCAAGCTGTTCTCACTTTTTTTTCTTTCTGTACACTGATATTGGGTATTTTTCCTGCTTTCCTTTTTCTCGTCCCCTTCTGTTTCCTCTCCTTCATCCATCGTATGCTATAGTTACCGGAGCAGTAAAGAAGCTGCCCTGCTCTCCTTTCATAGACCTTGCACAGAGCAGGAATGGAGAAGCCATCCATCCTCACACCAAGGGTACTATTACTTCATTTCCTCCACTCTATCTTTTGTAAAAGCTGGAGTTCACATGTACTTCAGGGCAGATAGTCATTCCATATAAAACCCTAACACAATGCATCAAAGACTGACCGCTGACCTAGCCATATGACCCAGCCAAGGGATAAATGTTAGGACAACAGAAAAACCTGACAATTCACTTGTTAGCAACGCCCACAGTTGGCAAAGAGGAATGAGTCTTCAGTTTAGCATCATGGTGAAGACGTGGCTACAGAATGATAAAGAGGAAATGATTAAATGAATTGTGTGGAGGAATGAAAGGTTCTGGTTGATTCATTCTTATAAAAATGGTGTCACTCTAGTGCAATGGCTCAAACAATCACACCATTGTTTTCTCTCATGACTTCTCATATGAGAAGAAAGAATAAGAAAAACAAGCACTGGTTTTTGAAATGGTTCATTAAATGGCTTTTTATTAGTAAATCATTCAGACTTGCAATGTTTGGAAACACAACAAATATTATCAAAGCAGCATATTATATTGGTAAAGTGGGTAGAAGTGTGTGAAAAAATAAAGAGGATTCTGTCTTTCTAAGGTCATATGCAATAAAATTAGCATATTCACAGCTGCAGAAACGAAGCATCAGTCGTTCAGTTATTTCTGTTCATACAGCTCCTTTGAAGTAACTCAAAGTAGGTTGTGTGCTACACCAAATCAGGTCACGTCATTTCTGATGCTCATGAAAATATATAAAATTCCTTTGTACTGAAACCAACAAAAGACTGCATTTGTAAACATTTTGCTAAAAAAGTGTCTCTGAGCTTGTTTATATTCACCCCACTCGCTGACTCGCTGCTTGCTTCAAGTGTGGGCCTCCCACACAGGGCCACAGCATCTCAACTTTATTTAACTACTTCAATAACTAATATATGTCCATCCCGAAAATCTCTAAGCTCTGCATGCTTCCAAAATAGAGCGCAAAGAGAAAACCATCCACTAAAATATACATACTTGTAGGCTTTTTCACAACCTTTAACCTTTATGAGAATGCCAAATAACAGCCTTTTCTCCTCAACTTTCCTCTAAGTTGAGGAAAGTGTGCAAAATCGACAATACAAATTATAGAAATTATTGGCAAGGAATGTCATTATTGATTAGTGGTCTATGGTCTATGTTATGTAGTATACTGTGGCATGTTGTGACACTGGATGTCCCAAACAGCAAATCAAATATTAGGCTGTTTCAGACCACTATGATCGACCAACACGGCACCATTTAACTTTCATAACATACACAATATAGATTCTTAAATATACAGAGATATGATATGATATGATATGATATGATATGCTTTTCTTTCCTATCACATCTAAAGCTTTGAAGTCAATTCCATAAACAGAAAATGATTCATCTTGTACAAACACAACAAGTAAAATTAATCTAGGATCTGAGCGTTTCTCTTAGAGAAACAGCTAGTAGAGATTTGGCTTTATTTTGAATTTTGAATGCTCAGTATTGAAAAAAATCAGGGCTTGAAGTCCAGGTAATATCCTCTCCCAACAATCCAGAGCTTTGGTCCATTGGCCAAACTGGTCTAGTCACAAAAAATGTGTGAAACACTTTAACTTTAAACTAGTTTGTGTGCCTCATTTGTGTGCTAAGCGCTTGGTAACATTCTAATGCTTCTAATGAAGTAAATAATATTTTTTTTTCTAGATTACATGGTCTACAACACACAACAAGCCAAATATAACATAAGCTCAGTAACTTGAACACAAAAAACACAGAACTTAAGTGACTAAGTGGACATATGACAAGGACATTTGACCAGCGGAGCTGATGAGAAATGAATTTCATAGCAGATGTCTCATAGTCAAAGCCAGTGCTGATGTGACACAAGTTATAAGAGCTGTAGTAGTACTAGTTGATTAAAATGCTGGAAATATGAAAAATATCACATTTTCAAAAGTACATCATCAGCATCAAGATTTCCTCTGACTCCCTAAATCTTTTCATGATATTATAAACTATAAATGATGAAAGGCCTAAATTCTTTGCCATCTTGCACTGAGAAACATTAAAGTTTGGCACAATGTAGTGAACCATCTAAAGGCTGAGCCTTTGGTGGATTCTCCTTTTATACTCAGTCTTGATGACCTCACCTGTTACCACTACAACTGCTAACAGTGGAACCTTCCAGCACAGTGTTAATTGTTTTACCTGTCTTATTTTATCTCTGTCCCAACTTTTTTGAGTGTTGCAAGCATCAGTTTCTAAATTCGTTCTTATTCAACACTGCAAATACTTTCTATTAAATAAAGGCTCCGGAAATGGGGGTTATAGAATAAAAATAGAATAGATTGATGAGATAATAATATAGATAAATGAATTGAATATCATTAAAAATACATCATTAGTTGTAGCTCTAAATTACCAAGAGAAGAAATAGCTTTTAATCCTTTACATTATATGTGTGGTGAGCTTCTAAAAAGCAGCAGGTAATACAATTTTGAATATGAATTGCAATTTATTCTGGATCACTTTTCAAATTACTCTTCCTTTTTACTTACTTGCAATGTAATTAGCGATACTTTTCTATGCCAGCTGTAGCTGGGATTTAGATGCATGTAAGTCATAACAAGCCATACCTCCAGTGGCATAAAACTTTTTTTTGTTTGTTTTATGCAAGCAATCCCAGCTTCCTGTTGAAAGGTTTTGCTGCATAAATGACATAGCAGTACTGTATCACTGAACCTGCACTGTCAGGGAAAATTTCTGCAGGTTTCTTCTGTACATGACCAATTAGGGTCATTATTTCAGGTTGCCTTTTTGACTCCATGCAATTAGAGGCGTAGGCATATCTAAGGCAAGCTGATTTATGCCACTAATGTCATGTTTTAGGTATGGAGCCATGCAACACTTCAAAACATTTGTGTGTATTGTACACCAATAAGCACACCACTGCTTACTACCACTGAGGTGGTGTAGTGGGTTTATATTTGATCACAC
>JAOVVG010000010.1:14674280-14684950 GCA_028566375.1 Leptodoras nelsoni
AATGCCAAGAGTGTGTAAAGCTGTAATCACAGCCAAAGGTGCCTACTTTGAAGAATCTAAAATCTGAAACATATTTTGGTTTGTTTAACACTTAAGATTACTTCATGATTCCTTATGTGTTCCTACATAGTCTGGATAACTTCAGTATTCATTTATAATGTAGGGAAAAAAAACAAAAAATAAAAACTTATTGAATGAGAAGGTGTGTCCAAACTTTTGACTGGTACTGTATATGTTTACAAAGAGTTGGGCCAGCCAATTTAGTCTGTATCAATATGCCTGTATGAGTTGCTACTCAATGCCTCAATGAACTGAATCAGGATCCAGTTTAGGATCAGTTTAAGACTGGACTCTGTAGCTTTCCTAAGCAGAACTGGGAAGCCCTGAGGCCGCATGGGAGAAAAGGAAATGCATTATTAGTCCTGGCATAAACCAATGCATCATTCCATTACACAGTACCTTTCCATACCCAAACCCTCACCTTCACTATTAGCATTGCAGAGAAAGAAAAAAAAACTCCATCATTGCAGCAAAAGCCAAATGAAATACAAATATGAGCATATAATGTAACCTTCGGCCAGAGGAAGCCTATTAGACGATCTCTTTCCTTCTCTCTCTGCATTCATTAACTCCTACCATTTACCGGCAAGACAGTGCAAGTCATTAAAAATGAATCCATCTCAATTAGGTGATGCATTAACAATATCCCAGATGAGGTATTTCGGAAGCTCCCTCTCTATATCTGAGCCTCTGACACACAGAAAAACATGGCATAGCAAACTAATGATGTGCTCATGCCACAGATGGTAAATGTGTAGGCTCTTAGTGCTGATGGAATAATTAAAGAATAAAAACACAATGTCATTCTCCCTGCCTGGCATTTTTAATTTTTGTGTGTGTGTGTAAAGTGCATCAGTAAAGCCTTATCTATAAATAACCTCTGAAACACCACCAACATCCATGCTTTCTCAAAAGTATTTACAGGTTGTTTTCTAATTGCGAGAAAAACAGGAAGGGGGTATGTCCTGAGGTGGGATTTGCTCCATACAGTGAATTCAGGTCATGTTGGCAGGATCGTGCTTTGTTTCTATACAGGTGATTACTGCCCAGGCTATGTGCAGGGTCACCAGCCTGGGAGGAAGGCAAGCCATCTAATAGGGCATACTGTCAGCACTGACTTCCCTCCTTCTAAGTGAGAATTTGTAATGAGTGGCAGAGAAAGAATATGGCAGCTCACAGCAGCCAATACCTGGTGAAATGCCCTGCCTGCAATGCTATAGACATTGATTTTGATCTTGATATGCCCCTACATGTTTTCTGGTAGCCGAAAAAAGGCACTTTCTCTCTCTCCTGCTCCATGTCTTCATGACTGATGGACCCATCAGTCAATTCTAACTATCATGTCTAAAATGAGAAGGCTGACACTTCTCCTTTGGTGTCCAACATTGATGTATGATGCTTATAAGTGCCCCCCCCCCCTCCTTCCCCTTTTTTTTAAATAAAAGTGGCAATGCGATCAGTGTTCTTTTAGCAATCAGGCCATGATCCCTGTTGATTCACTGCGACCACACTGATGCTGTGACACTAATAAGAAATGGTACCAGGATATGATACTATACTACATATGAAAAACGAGGGAAGGGTTTCTCTTTTATGGGCTTTGTGATTGATTTGATTGCTTTGTTAACCTTGATAAGGACAGACCCATGGGCTCCCCGGGCTATGCCGACATGCCATACTTGCTCTAACTAGTGAATAAGAATGCACAAAGTGTTCAAAGAGAAAAGTCACTTTTGCATACACAAAACACTGTTAAACACTACATGACACGCTTTATGGCTTTCATTATTATATCAATGATCTCTGTATTTTTCTGATGAGCTCTCTGTATAGAAATCCTGCTTGTGTAGATTACAGTACTGGTACATAAATCAGTAGCCTGCACCCATTTGCAATTCTGAAACAAAAACTACACCACTGTGCATGAGCAATACAGCCCATTTCTACATTAAAAACAACTATCACTTTGATTATATTTAGCCAACAAAACTCTTTTGTTTCTCTATCGCAGTGAACAGATATAGGCCAGAGAAAGTCATTGGATTTTTCTTGGCTACCTATTAAAGAATGAAATACACTAGAGAAAGGAGTAAACAAAGGCCTTCTTGCTATTGTGATATGATTAGACATAAATGGCTGACTAAAGGCTAATCACTGATCTAATGATCTAATCTTAATCACACCTCATCTTCTCAATGCTACAAAACCTTCCTAAAGACTCTATAATTATCACTACAATTATATGAATCCAAAAATCAATAAGTGCAATACTTCAAGGAAAAATCCACCCGTGACGTCTTACACATTAATCTTTAAATTTGATGTTATCTTTAATGGCATCCGAGATTTATTTGACTTTTTTGGTTTATGTTCTTTGCTCACAATGCTATAAGATTACTTACTGATAGTGGTGCAACTGGGATTTAGCCATTTGGGATTTGTTTCATCTCTACCTAAAGAGGGTAATACAGCAATGCTTTAGCCCTTTAGTGTGTCCAGTACTCTCAGCTCCTCATCCATACACTCTGCTCAAACAGCCCAGTTTGGAAAGCTTCGACTTTCATTCTAATACCGCAATGCCATCACGCTCATTATCTCATATTCGCGGAGAATTCAAGGAGAATTGTTTGTCATAAGTCTACATTGTATAGTTTCATTGCACTGTTGAACTTTGAGTCCAAAAGTTACTGCCTCCACTACTCCTACACTGGACTTCTGGAAAATGGCGAATGCCATATAATAAGCTTTTTCTCTTTGTTTATAGGAGAGAAAAGAAATTTAGTTCTTCTCCTAATGAACTGCACTAACAATTTCAGCACAGTGACAACAGCTGCCTTCTAACAACAACAACAAGAAGCAACAAACAACAAATTAGCACCAGTATCACTAAGAACATCATAAACATTTCAGTATACGCATATTTAATGTTTTTTAAGGTAGATTTTAAGGTAGATTGCTCCTTTTTAATTGCTATCCACTTTTAAAAGCCTTTTTTTTTCTTTCTATAGTACAAGCCTACAGTTCAAGTGGTACAGTTGAGTGCTGGAAAAATAAATGGATGTAATGGACAAAAATAAAGTTAAAGGTCCTGCAGGAGAAATCCTACTTAAGTAAAAGTGCATAAGTAGAGGCAGCAAAATGTAGTTAAAATATTGATGTAAAAGTATTGGTTTGGTCCCTCTGACTGATATATATTATTATAGATGACATCATTAGATTACTGAAGCATCAGTGTGTAAGCAGCATGTTGCTGTTGTAGCTGCTGGAGGTGTTTGTACTACAACCCCAATTCCAATGAAGTTGGGACATTGTGTAAAACAAATAAAAACAGAATACGATGATTCGCAAAATATTTCATGTTCAAACAGATTTCTTTATTGTTTTTGTTTTTTTTTGCAAATATTCACTCATTTTGAATTTGATGCCTGCAACACGTTCCAAAACAGTTGGGACAGGGGTGTGTTACATCACCTTTCCTTTTAACAACACTCAATAAGTGTTTGGGAACTGAAAATACAAATTGTTGAAGCTTTGTAGCTGGAATTCTTTCCCATTCTTTCTTGATGTACAGTTGTTCAGTTGCTCAACGGTCTCCATTGTCATAATTTTGGGCTTCATAATGCGCCACACATTTTCTCAAATTTTTCTCAAATCCATATCGGATCATTTGAACGGGGCGACAAGGTGGCTCGGTGGGCCGGGTTCAATCCCCGGGTGGGGTGGTCTGGGTCCTTTCTGTGTGGAGTCTGCGTGTCCTCCCCGTGTCCACGTGGGTTTACTCCGGGTTCTCCGGTTTCCTCCCACAGTCCAAAGACATGCATGTTAGGTTGATTGGTCTCTTTAAAATGGCGTGAGTGTGTGTGTGTGCCCTACGATGGATTGGTTTCCTGTCTAGGGTTGTTCCTGCCTTGCGCCCTGTGCTGCCGGCTAGGTACCGGCTCTCCCGTGACCCTGAAAAGGAATAAGCGGTCAAGAAAATGAATGAATGATCATTTGAACATTCATGGAAGTGAAACCATGTGAGACATTTAAAGGGGGAAAGAAATCACTATTTAATGAGGCTGTTAACAACTCTTGTAACAACAAGCTGTTACAAGCTTTTTGTAAGATGTCAGAAAGCCAAAAAATTATTTAATCTTTAACTATGTGTTGCATTTTAAAAGCTTGTCCATTATCCATTGTGTAAAATCTAAATTTTGTTAGTTATTATTACCTAAAGCTGTCAAATGAATGTAGTAATTCCTTCTTCAATGCAGTGGAGTAGAAGTATAAAGTTGCTCAAAATGGTAATACTCAAGTAAAGTACAACCAAATTGTGCATAAGTAAAATACATTTTGTGTGTGAGATTAGAGACGGAGCACCACAGTAGTACAGAAACATCAGCTCACGATCTAAAACATTAGTATGCACAAACGCTGTAGAATATTTTACATTATATTGGAAAGCTTGGCTTAGAGGCTATGTAAAAAACGTTAATACTGTCCGACCTTTTGAATTTTTATTATTAAAGATTTTCATATGATATTTTACCGAGTTGTACTGAGGAGGTAAATCTGATGTGTGATTCCTTTTTTTCTGGATAGGTTACTGGCGAGATGATTGTGTTTATGCATGTCATTTCCTCCCATATGCTAATGCGATATGCTAATCAGCACCTACAGAGCCTATAATTGGTGATGAGCCTCACTGCTGTGTCTCACATTTAAGACAATGTGCATCAGCTTAACTGTATCTTATACTCCCTACTTAAAGTCAAGAAAAAAAGCTAAGATATTTCCTCACAAATTAAGCCTTTGCTCTGGTCTGACTGAAATTCATATTATTTTGACAGCATTTTCAGCAGTTAGCCACAACAGGCAGTCTCTCTGTGGTGATGTGTACATAATTAAATTTAAGCCCTCCTTCATAAAATGCATGGCCTCAACTGTTTAATCTTCAGTGCATCTCTAAATGTCAGTGGTGGAGAAAAAAAATTGTTCAGGGATCTATCAAACATACCTTTAAAATGCTCAATAAAATGTTATTCCGCCATGAAATCTCTTTTAACTGCCCGCAACATAGGTTTATCATAGTGTGGTTTATTACCTACCTCAGTATAATGATCATGTCTTAAATAAAACAAGACAACATTTAATAAAACAGACTGAGAATCTAACATTAAAATACACTCAGCCATGAATAGGCATAGCAATCCTTTTTTTTCCATTTTTGTAAATGGGTCTGCAGTATACAGCATATTATAATTTCTATATTAAGGCTTAAAGTGCACTTGATGCACTTTGATGCATTTGCGAATTTAATTCCGGACCTTCGCTAAAATAATAAAGAATGCTAATAAAATTTAAATGCTGCTACTAAATGCTTGCATATTCATATTTCAATCTGCATCAGCATGCACGTTTCCTATAGATGATCTGTATACGCCCATTCCCTTTATCTTTCATGGGGCTCAGAGCAGAGGCTAATATGGAGCCCCACGAGCGCTGTGGTCTTTAAAGGACTGTTAACCCGCATCTCGCAGTGCAGACATAAGGCATAAAAATCCAGACGTATGCAGCCCAGAGAGTAAATCATAAGAGCCATCAATAAATAATTACATTCAAATGTCTCTTAATGACCAAACTTTGCTGACAGAGCTGGAGTTTATGGGCTCTGATTAGGGCCCGCACTGGACGCTTTTACAACATCCTGGTCATAAAGAGAGGCTTCTGGCTCACTAATGACACAATGGCTTAAAGATAAAAGCCCCCTCCAATGTGAAAAAGCACAATAACAGCACAACAGCTACAGCAGTGCAGTGCAATATTACAGCTGGTCCTCCATTACTTGGCTCTCATATCAACTAATACGTACTGCTTATATCACAACAGACGGACTGTGCGAGTACTAAATGTTGGTAGTGTGAAAAAAAAACATACAAACAAAAACCTATTAACATGCCCAAACACTATTACCCTCCATAATTAAATTTCATTTCATTTGAATCGTGTTTATAACAACACACATGGTCACAATGCAGCTTCACATGGTGAAGCCGGTGGTGACAGCGGCAAGAAAATACTCCATGACGAGAGACACCAGACACCCCAAGGAGCAGCACTACCTCTTCTGGGTGACATCAGACCCCGAAATTATATCATTACTCTTCTACAACAGTATACTATAAAGTCAAACAATATTAAGTATGATGAAATGATGTTCAGTATAAGCACCATAGTCATTAGTTATTAAAAATTCATGCTGTACATATTATTGCCTATTTGAATGTTTTGTTTTTGGCTCATTTATCTTTTCCAGAAAGGCGAGAAGGATGCAGGTGTTGCGATGTGGTTTCAACACTCTTTAATTATTCAGTATGGGCTTAACCTCAAAGTTATGGTGCTGTCGTAAGAGTTCAGAGTAAGTGCTGGGTGTGTGCTCCAAGCTGTGATCTTTATTTCATATGCTTGAAACAGATATGATTATGGCACTCTACTGTACAGTACATCTGGGTCTGACACTATAAACGTAGTAACATGCAAACTTACACAGATACTTTGATTAAGATGTGTTATAAGAGACTATTATATCATTTACTGTTAAGTGACATCACAGACTGGAACAAAATTGCACAGAGCTGCACGGAATATGAAAAATTATAGCAGCAAATATCCTTCCTTTGTATGTGGAGGTTTGGTATGACAGCATGCTGAAGACAGGACTGTATCGGTTTCAGATACACAGCGATACAGACCCACATTGTGCACACACACTCACACACTCCAACATTCATCTGCCAGACAGATACCTGTGGAGCGTCACACTGTTCCTCCCATCACCTGTCTCATAGTAGTCCCAGAGGTACTTTCCTCTCCAAAAAAAACCCAGATTTAAGCTTGCTGTCTCTCTCTCTCTTTCTCTCACACACACACACAGACACATACACACACACCTTTGCCAGCTTCGCACAGTTCAGCCCACCCTTACCACTTTTCCTGTCACCCACAGAACAAAAAGGACAACACTCCTATCCAACACCTCCTCCCACCAGACTTCCTGTGCCTTGAATATGAATTATTTAAAATCTCTACTAAAAAAAAAAAAGAACAAATGTACATTCACATATTTTGGCCCCACTTCAATAAAGCAGCAGGTTGTCATAAAGTGTTATGCATGTTCCTGCAACCAGGTCCAGGAGAAGCCCAGAAATATGTAAAGCAACAGAAAAAATAGATAGGATGCCAGCTGATTGACACTGAGGCTATGAGTAATGCAAGAAAAGAAGAAAAAAAAATAAACGAAGAAAGCGTGGAGGTTATTTTGCATTTTCTCACCCACTCACTCCTCCATGATTTACCTTAAGGCCACTGACTAGAGCTAGTACATGTATCTGCTAGTACAGATAAACATTCAGCACATGAAATGGAGTCAATCATTACCAAATAGGAAGAATTCTTATTTAATATGTGTTAAATACAGATAATGACTACTTGGTGCTGCTGAATGAGGTCAGTCTATGCCTCAGGGAAAAGACATGTAGTCACATGGTTTAATCAGAACATTCAATACAGACAATATATGTGTAGTTGTCTGGGAAAACCTGTTGTATGTCACTGTAGCTGAATGGTTTTGTTTACTTGACCACTCGCTATTAGCCTGCTTGTCTAGGCTAGGCTGTCTTGTATCTTCCTGTAGAGTTTTCACTGAGTAAGGAACCAGGTTAATATATTGCACAGTAGATTTATTCTGATATCTAAGATATCTAAAAACATACCAACTAAGCGGTTTCTGCACATGATGACTGTCATCCTTTGATCAAGTTGGATTGAGACATGTCAAAGTGAAAGAAAGTGAAAGCATTGCTTCAACACTTGGCATAAATTGGGCATGAAGTGTGCCCTCCGTTTTCCTCTAAGACTAAGACTCACTGGCATAAGCTGCTCTATGAATGCAGCATGAGACAAGAGAAATGTCATAGCAAAATGATCATTCAGTTTGTAATCAGATAATTGGCCCCTCTTGTCTGCAATGCGACTGCATATTTAAATGCAGGGTTTTTTTCACTTTGAGATATATGCAAAGAATTTTCTACTATGCATAGTAGAAAATGTCAAAGTTCATTATATAAAGGGTTTTTCCAGGCCAACACACATATACTATACCATATGGCCAAAAGGCTGCAGAGAGATGAGCATCATGCCTATAGATGCCTTTCCCAAACTGCTGCCACAAATTTGGAAGCACAAAAGATGTATAGATGTATAGAAGATATCTTTGTATGCTGTAGTATTACAATTTCCTTTCAATGGAATTAAGAGCTCAATCCTGTTCCAGCATGACAATGCCATTCTGCACAAAGTGAGCTCCATGTATCCACAGAGTCGAAGGACACCTACTGAACACTTTTGAGATGAACTGGAACGCCAACTGTGCCCGAGACCTCCTCACTCAACATCAGCAACATCAGTGGCTGATCTCTCTAATGCTTTTAACAGCAAAGGAGGGATGACGTGTGAAATGGGGCATTCAAAAGGCACATATGGCTGTTATGATCAGGTGTCGACAAAATTTTGGCTCTTTTCATGAGCCCACCTTCACTAAGCACTGTGGGTGTGATTTGAGTGCATGTGCATATAGGGGCAGAGGTGGCTCAGTGGTAGCTCAGTGGTTAAGGTGTTGGGTTACTGAATAGAAGGTTGGGGGTTCAAGCCCCAGCTCCACCAAACTGCCACTGTTGGGCCCTTGAGCAAGGCCCTTAAACCTTAACTGTTCATCAACTGTATAAAATGAGACACATGTAAGTCGCTCTGGATAAGGGTGTCTGCCAAATGCCATAAATAAATAAACAAACAAATAAATAAATAAATAAATATCAGGAGGTGTTAAAAAAAAGGCTTAAAGCAACTGGTAGAATTGGACCCTAACACAGGGGTGTAATGATCAGAAATTTGGATTCATGCATGTTTAAAAGGTAACAACAGAAATGAATTGATGTACCAATCATAAATCAATCAATGGAGACATTTTTTTATCAAAAAGGATGAACAACCGGTGTGTAAATATAATTCATATTTCTGAAATTACTGTAAATAATTTGAAAGCCTAGCAAAATTATTGGTACCCTATATTAAGAACAAAGGTGGTCCCATATCACTAAATGCATGCTATGAAATGAAATGTATCATATCATAGCAGATTTATGGTCAAGCATTGAATGAGAATCAAAATTATATGTTGTATCATGGCAGATTCGAATATCCAAGCAATGCCTTATGAATATAAATCATGACGTTACATAAAGTATATCATGTATATCATAGCAGATTCAGTAGCATTGTCAAATCAATTTGTTGCCTTATGAATCCACATTGTATTGCATTGTATGGTAGCCTGAGGCTTTCACCTCTATGTTAAATGATGTATAGAATGTCATGAGTACAAAACTAAAGCAGGATTTCATTTTTCTCCCAGAGTTTCCTAAGCATCAACAAATCCTCTTTGCATACGAATATAAATGTCTAAGGTGGGCAGAAACTGTCTGAGACAGCACACATCCATCAAAAGAGCAACAGACCGGCCAGCTGACTCCTATTCCCTTCAGTCTCTGAGTCTGAACAGTTGGAGGACAATTCCTTTGCAGCAAATCATTCTCGCCAACCAAATCAGAGCAATTTATAATGGAACCTGACCAAAAACAAACAAACAAACAAAAATCTCCAGGTGTTCATACAATCCTAAGTATAAACGAGACTCACGCAATAAGTGATGCTTTAATGTAGTTGAGAAAAACAGACACCTTGTACCCAAGCAGCATAAAGATTAAGAAACCGATTCTCAAGGTAGTAACCCTGGAGGACCAAATATTTTTCTCATAAAGAGAAGATTAATGTGTAGGTTCTGTGAAAGAATCCACTGTTTATTCTTGGATATCATCCTGGTGATAAAGGGATTTAATAGCATGGCTTGTAATTGTCAAAGCATTGCAATGGAATAATGGCTATTAAGGAGCATTCACCATCCTGTTAAAGATGGCAAACACTGTCACTGGGTAAAGTGAAAGCATTGCTTCGGAACTTGGCTTAAATTGGGCATGAAATGCACCCTCCATTTTGCTCCAGCTAAGACTCTGACATGTTGGCATGAGCTGCTCATGAGCTGCTCTCTGCTACTGAATACAACATGCTGGCTATTAGTGGGAAGGCATCCTTTCATAGCTGCAGTCTTTCTGTAGCGTTATACAATTCATCAGGCCTATTGTGACTAGACAGGTGTGTGTATGTATGTGTATGTGTGGACCGTGTTTTTACATCTTTAGGACAGTATTATCTGATATTTTTAACCTTGTGTGGACATTTTGCTGGTTCCCATGAGTTCCCAAAGTGGGTTTTTGTTGTAGAATGTAACAAAAATACCAAAACAATGAAAATAGAATAAATGATTAAAAATAAATAATAATAATAATAATAATAATAATGCTAACCCTAATCTTAGCCTCAGTAATGAAAAAGCAACTTAAAAAAACCCATATATATAAACCCATATGATATATCATATCATTTTAGTGTGGGAGGTTTCATGGCTAAATTGGACCAGCCTGGTGGCCAATCTTCATTAATTGCACATTGCACCA
>JAOVVG010000010.1:14729525-14740419 GCA_028566375.1 Leptodoras nelsoni
AAAGACATGCACGTTAGGTTGATTGGCGTCTCTAAAGTGGCCCTAGTGTGTGAGTGTGAGTGTGTGTGTGTGTGTGCGCCCTACGATGGATTAAAGGTCGGTTAAGATAATGAATGAATGAATGAATAAAAATAGTTCAGATGAATTCTTACTCTTCCAGTATATTACATATAACATCAAAGGTTCAAAAACATATTTGCTTCTAATATGGGAAACACATTAGGATATGAGACTAAGACAACAATTTGGCTCTCACATTTAATGTGTGCTTCATATACACTGATCAGCCATAACATTAAAACCACCTCCTTGTATCTACACTCTCTGTCCATTTTATCAGCTCCACAGACCATACAGGTGCACTTTGTAGTTTTACAGATAGAGACTGTAGACCTATTTGTAATCTGTTTTTCTGCAGACTTTGATAGACCCATTTATGCTGTTCTTCGGTGGTCAGGACCCCCACAGGACCACCACAGAGCAGGTATTATTTGGGTTGTGGATGATCATCAGCACTGCAGTGACCCTGATGTGGTGGTGGTGTGTTAGTGTGTGTTGTGCTGGTATGATTGGATCAGAAACTGCAGTGCTGATGGAGTTTTTTAACCCCTCAGTGTCACTGCTGGACTGAGAATAGTCCACCAACCAAAAATATCCAGGCAAGAGCGTCCTGTAGGCAGCATCCTGTGACCACTGATGAAGGACCAGAGGAAGACTAACACAAACTATGCAGCAAGAGATGAGTTACTGTCTCTGACTTTACATTTACAATGTGAAGCAACTAGGTAGGTGTGTCTAATAGAGTGTAGACAGTGTTTAGAAACTTCAGCAGCACTGCAGTGTCTGATCCAGTCGTACCAGCACAACACACACTAACACACCACCACCACATCAGGGCCACTGCTGTGCTGACAGTCATCTACCACCCAAATAATACCTGCTCTGTGCTGGTCCTGTGGGGGGCCTGACCAGCATAAAAGGATAGAAGAACAGCTTAAAAGGGGGCTAACAAAGTCTACAGAAACACAGATGGACTCCAGTCTCTATCTGTAAAAATACAAACTGCACCTGTATGGTCAGTGGAGCTGATAAAATGGACAAAGAGTGTAGTTACAATAAGGTGTTTTTAATGTTATGGCTGGTAGCTAGTGTATATAGAATTATGATTATTATTATTATTAGCATTTTATTTTTGAGACATTTTAGACCAGTTTTAACTGATTGCAGCAGCAAAACATGGTTCTGCATATGAATAGTCCTTGCTGAATGAGGCATTTCACTCTCTACTAAGTAGCTCTTAGTAGTTCTCTATTAAATAACAGGCAAATAATGGGCCTGTGTGAATATGAGCATAGTACAGCCTTCAGCAGTCATCCAGTGAATGACAATCCTTGGTTGTCAGCAGTGTGAAATGGATTCACTTATCAAGATGCAACTGCCAGGAAGACCAGTGACTGCTGAGGATTATGTAATGAGAATCCTGTAAATGGATATACAGTATAAACAAACCCATTGTTTTTGCAGAGCTAGCAATAACCTGCAAAATCTAATATAATTCCACAATCTGGTTTAAAACCTGTGAGCCAAGCCAATGCAAACAGCTTTTCTGGAACCATTAGATCAAGGCTTATTTATGGCAGTCTCTCTTAGTGCCCATCTTTTGGCCAGACATGACTAAATATCATGACAAAAGGCATGATTGTCACAAGCAATGCACAATATATGACAATTTACAATAAATCACAATATAATATAGTATTGTACAAATCACTGTAATATTAAAGATGAAGGTTATAATTACAAGTTTGCATAATACAGTAATTATATTCTTACAATACTATGACCAATAAAATGTAAAAAAAAATTGTGCAACACAATTATTTCCAAATATCAGCATAACTAATTTTACATTTTTCAGAATTTGTTTGGATGCTTGCAACAGCCATGGTGGTCAGTGTGTACTGTGCAAAAAAGCCATACAAAACATTGCCCTCTCTTATTCAAGTAGTTATTAAAGAAATTATTCACTTCACTTGAAGCAGCTAATGGTCCATGTATCCTTTATACAAACCCCATTCCAGAAAAATTGGGACTACTTTCTAAAAATGCAGTTCTGAAAAAGAAACTTGAAAAAGAAAACCTTTCTTTGTCCTTTTGTCAGTTAAATAAAGCTTTAAGTGAACAAACAAATGGCAAATAATTTCAGCTTTTTATCAGCTTCACTGATTAGTGCAATTGTATTATCAATAAGATTTGTTAAAACCATAGTATGAACAAAACTATCAAAAGTCCCTCAGGCTTTAAACCATGCATATAGCAGCAAGAGTCAAATGCACAAAAAAGGAATCAAAAGAGAAATGTTTGGCTACCAAAGAACATGTGACACTGTCAAGACTCTGATGAAAAAATAAAGGGGTGTTCATTGGCATGTGTGTTGCTCAGTGTGCTGCCAGACAATCCAAATCCAAGGAAAATGTTATGTAGGGCTGCAACAAATTTCATTTTATTTCATTTTCTTAACCGCTTATTCCTTTTCAGGGTCACGTGAGAGCTGGTGCCTAGCCGGCAGCATAGGGCGCAAGGCAGGAACAACCCTAGACAGGGTGCCAATCCATCGTAGGGCACACACACACACGCTCTCACACACTAGGGCCACTTTAGAGACACCAATTAAACTAATGTGCATGTCTTTGGACTGTGGGAGGAAACCGGAATAAACCCACGCGGACATGCAGACTCCACACAGAAAGGACCCAGACCGCCCCACCCGGGGATCGAACCCGGGGATCGAACCCGGGGCCTTCTTGCTGTGAGGCGACAGTGCTACCCAGTGACACTGCTAGCCACCATGTCGCCCGCTGCAACAAATATTCAGTACATTTTCGAATAATATTAAACTAAACTTCTTCCATATTTTAGACCTCTAATTTAATGCGACAGTAACAATTAATGGCAGGTATAATTTGAATAAACTTCCTGTACTGTTTCAATCTGCTAACTAACCTTGCTGAGAGGAGGAAATTGGATGCCAGAAAGTGACAGTGTGCTCAGTCTCTGGAGCTGTATGAAACCCAGCATTGTTTACACAGAATGCTGGTTTTGGTACAAATATGAGCCTCATTATTTATTTATTCCCATTTGCTTTTCAGTTTATATCTTTCTGATTATGTATCATTTAAACCACAGAGTTACCAATAACATTCAAGGTAGTTATCTTGATAAGGGTGTAACACATATTCTCTGAGAAGAAACATATGAAAAATGTGCAAATTAAAATCCTAACCAGTCATTAGAATGTACGTTGACAATTCTAGCCAAAGTACAATATCTAGCCCATTATTAGCTACTTTATAATTCTCCTCCTGGTTTCCTTTTATTAAATCTAAGTTAAATTTAGACTTGAGCTTTTCTTGTCCTTGTAGAATTCTCAGACCTTTATTTGGCTGAATATACAATTATTGCAACTCTAATGGCGAGTATCTTTGCCTCCATATTATTTCTTTCATCCTTTCTGACTCTATGTTTGAACTGAGGTTATTGCGAATGAATCCCAGATAAAAAAAAATAAAAATTATATCCGAATTCCCAAATCAACAAGTTGATTTCAAATAGTTTGGTCTGATTTTTCAGGAGATGCAGTCGTAATACATTTCAGGCACTCATAATCTTTTCATAATATTCATGGCTCATTCTGTTTGACTGTTTTTGCCTTGTGCATTGTGTCTGCATCAACTGATACTCTGCTCATGTAAACATAGGATGACTGATGGCAATCAATGCCAGACAATTGTGTGGATATCAGACACAGTAAACAGCCACTAATAGAAAATATTGATCATACTCACCAAAGATGCCAGCAGCTTCACCATATACAGCTGGAAGAAAGAAAATGAAGTGATGAAAATATGTTACCATTTTTAGGGGAAAATGTAAATATCTGATGTACTCAATGAGAATTGTAAGACTTTTCCCATGTCATGTCACTGGTGAATGCAGCGCATAATTATAATTCCCATCAGCCACTGCATCACACCTGATCATGACACTCACCTGTTTCACATTTTTGATTAATAAAAAGTATTAAAGTTTGTATAACACACTTTGTCTAGTGTTTGTTGTGAGTAGTGTCATTATATGCTGGTCTAGTCTATGTATCTTTATGATATATAGGCCCAGTTTTTTCATGTGTGTTTCACTTTAAATAAAATTCTTCCATACTTGCATCCATCTCCAACCAATCCACGACAGAATGCTAGATACATGAATGTAGCAGCGTTAATACAGATCATGTCTGACCAGGCCAAGCAGATCCAGAAGAACCAATGGTAGATCGACCAGATCAAGATTATTTTGGACCAACTCCAGGCCAGACGACCTCAAATAATTTTTGGGGGGGAAGGGCTACAACCTGTGCATCGGCCCAACACAGGCAGCAGGGCTCATTCTAGAAGCAGCCAACAGCAGAAGTCAACAGGATGGCCTCACCTGCCCAGTCAACACCAACTGGGCAGCCTCCACAGTGAAGTTAATACCAGAGGCTGACAGGGCTGCCTCATTAGTTCAGCTAACACCTGAGGGCAACAAGGCAGCCTCACAAGGTCAGTCAACACTGATAGGGCAGCCTCACTAGTTCAGTTCATGCCAGAGACCCACCAGACAGCCTCCCAGGGACAATCATGTCAGAGGACTACTAGGTGGTTAAAAGGGGGAGAGGCAAGACCAAGCTGAACAACACAGTACTGTGTGTGAACACACAAAATTAAAAGTGCTGAAATGTGAATGTTATAATATAGAACCACCCAAAAAAGTGTCATGCTGGGATTTGG
Source organism: Leptodoras nelsoni (assembly GCA_028566375.1). NCBI lineage: Eukaryota > Metazoa > Chordata > Actinopteri > Siluriformes > Doradidae > Leptodoras > Leptodoras nelsoni. The sequence goes on from JAOVVG010000010.1 coordinate 14,734,352, forward strand.
AAGGACTATCTACCATCATGGAGTCTTCACCACTCATGGAAATTGTCAAAACCTTCACCGGCAACCAGACCCAACCCAGACCCAGAAGCAGTGCTTCCAGACCTTCACCAGGCTCAGCCAGAGAACCAGCAGATGCTTTGAAAGCTGATCGAAAATGGGGCTGCAGGAGGGGCTCCATTAGCCTTCCTGGAACTGGAACTCCTGGGTGGGAGGCCTGGCTGCTCCTGCTCTAGTCAGATGAAGTCTAGCTAGAGGCCCAACAGCTTCTAGTTGTGACTTTGGAATATCAAGACCTCAACAGGCGATATTGCAATGCATCAGCCATGCCCCTGAACAGCACTGTCAGCCCATCTAATTGATGATGTTGAGTGGGCTCAGCCACCTTTGCTTTAACCCAACAGCTCCAAGACCACCTGCCAAAGGTAGATGCTTGCAGAGAAACTTGGTGCAGTGGATGTGGCTGGTACAGTAGCTGGATTTGGTGCTACAGGAGCAGTCCATCACCCAGGGGACAGAGAAAGAAGTCATGAGGCACTGCCCATCCTCACTGTATAAGGCGATGCACCTGGGTGAGGATCACTGGGGGCAGCTGACCCTCCTTCTCTCTCTCTCCATCTCTCTCTCATTGGTTCCATACCTTTGACTCCCGGTGTAGGACTGAGGCCTGATATCTGGTTGGTGGGAGGGAATTGGCAAATGACCAAATTAAGGAGAAAAAGGGAGGAAAATACCCCCCTCATATAAAGACACAGATGCTATCCTTGCTAACAAGACCCAGACAGCAGCTGAAATAAGCCACTTTCATCTAAAATACACACAGTAGATACAATAGTACAGTTTACTGCAGCTGTATCTCATGGGCATGTGAGATGCCCTCTGCTTGGCATTCTTTCTGGTGCTCTGGCTTTGGCCCAGTGTGCAAAGCTTTCTTCTGGCCACATATGAAATTACTGCTCCTAATCAGTTAGCTGGTCTCTTTATGGACTTATGTTAGAAGACAGCCTTATCCTAATCTCAATGCAATTAACAAGAGAGAGCAGACTAGGACACAGTCTACTTCTGTGATGAATATAGACATAGACAACAGTGAGAGGAATACTCACAACTAGAGGAGAGTGTGAGGGACAGAGCAAGCAGGAGAGGCGTGAGATGACACATGATTTTGGGGTGAAGGTGCTCCAAGACAAGGGTTTACTACGGAAGCTGTTGTGTCATTAGCAGGGTTCCTGAAACAAAGAGACAAACATAGTAATGTGATCAAGAGGCAAACCAGAGATATACTGGAGACTAATGTTAAATTCTGAACTAATGCAATAGCTTCTTCTTCAAATAATTAAAACAATACTATTGTTGACTTGAAACATTAATTTCTTATACATCATATTAAGTATTTTGCAATGCAAAGAAACTTCTAATGACAAATGCGTCTATGTTGATAGAAGCAACCAGCAGGCTATTAATACATAAGCAGGAAACTTGAGGAGACACACCTATATGCATAGACCACCTGCAGCAAAACTAATTTTTAGAAATCAAAATTGATGTTGACATGTAGGTGAGTGAGGCAATAGTCCCAGATTTTTGGCAACACATGCTATGGGAAATGTATGAGTAAATAAATCCTCTGAGTCACAACCCGAGACTGACACACTCTGTAGGTATGGAGGGAGTCAGGGTTACAAGCAACATATGTTTTAAATAGTGTGTCAGGAAACAAACCTAGCCATAGACATTGCTTAAATGGTTTGCTACTTTCCTATGTCAATATACTGTATGAATTCTAAAAATATATTATTTTATATAAATATAAAACTGTAGATATATAAAAACCATCAGTTATATAATACTAAAGAATATACAACTTTGGTGACAAACACTTGGTATCAATGGGTTTGTACACAAGGTTGCTCATAAGTGTGCTTGGTACCAGAGAACCTTGAGCCAAGGAAGGTTTTTCTGATTCAGTTGAGAGGCTTATTAGAGCCAAAACGGCTGCGAGAAGAGTAGATGCAGAAGTGAACATTCAGACAAGGGAAGAGGCCATGGGAAAAGGCCCCAAAGTTCTTCTGGCAAACCACTTAAGCAGGTGCTGGGGAGTGTTGATTGTTGAGGAGGGATATTGAGCATCTGAAGAAGCATTTTAAGAAACTGCTTAACCCAATGGACATGCCCTCCATTTGGGAAGCCAGTGCCAGACATGCTGTTCTGAAGTCTATCTCTATGGCTGACAGTATTATGGTGCTTAGAAACATTTGTGGTGGCTGCTGAGGGGGATGAATTACAACAGAGATGTCGAATGCACTGGACAAGGTTGGGGTGGTGTTGTTAATATCAACCTTCAATGTGGCTTGGTGATCTTTGGACTGACAAACTGGAATGATGGTCCCTATTATTTTAAAAAGAGGAACAGAAGATGTGTTCCAATTATAAAGAAATCACCTCAGCTTTGCAGGAAATTGGTAATGGAGAGGAGAAATATTCAGGAGGAACTATGCAGTTTCTATCCAGGCTGTAGAACAGTGGAATCTTTCATAGAAAGACTTATTCAGCCTACATGTATTTGGTGGATTTCGAGAAAGCCTGTTATCTTGTGCAACATTTAGCGTGGGAAGTACTAAGAGTTGCATCCACATTCTTGGTGTTAAGTCAAAACTGGAGTCTGTCAAAGTTTTTTTTTGTCTTCGCTCGTGTATACCATTTTCATGGATGAGATATCAAGATGCAGCCGAGTTTTATACAGTGGTATAGAGACAGCAGCCCTGTTATTTGCAGATGATCTCTTGGCACCATTCAGAATAGACCTCAACCATTTTGCTGCTGAGTGTGAAGAAGCTCTTTCAAATGGTCACTTATCAAGATGTTCTCTTAACCTCTTAACCTATGGTCATGAACTTTGGCTAGTGAGTAACAGAATCACTAGTATAACATCAAAGAAATTAACATCAAAAAGTACTATAATCATGATATATTCCTTTGTGCTATGAACTATGGATATTCATTTTGGAAGCTGGGTGATCATGAGGCCCTTTTATCAAGATTAGAAGCATTTGTTTAAAGCCACTGGACTAAGAAATCCACGTGTCATGACATTATAGACACACACACACACACACACATATATACACACACACACGTTTGTATAGCTAACCCTAACCTTTACCCTAACCCTAACAAAATACACTTATGTGTACCCATAAGGTTAAAAATATCAGATATTCCTTTTCTTGTGGGGGCAATTTGGTCACCACAAAGATATAACAACATGGTCCACACACACATGTAATGGCTTAGCTTTGCAGCTGGACCAAGACACACAGTGGGGATTTCATCTGCACACTGGTGGTTTCCTAGCAACACCCCTCAAATGGCGCAATTGTATTTGCTGGGCCCCTTTTAGTGACAATGAATTAGTCTATACAAATTTACATCTGGCAGCCCACTGTTGCACCACACCACGGTCCACAGTGAGCTATCGTCATCTAGTCGAAGGTTTTACTAAAGCAAACAATACACCAGCATGCAATCATCAAGCAGTGACAATGTCAAATGTGCATTAAAATATCTCTGATTATCCCAGGGCACCTGGACTGACAGGCATATTTTGTTTAAACAGCACTATTCCTACAAATAAAGCAGCTATCAGACAGAAGTGAATACTCTTGGTAGACAGAAGTGAATACTCTTGGTAGAATGAGTAATTATATTATGATCCTTTGGCTTATGTCTGAGCCACTCTGAGTTAAGAAATAGCTTTTATCACATTTTATCAGCAGACTCATTAACCCTCTCACCAGAAAGCCTATGGTCAATTGTCCCCAACAGCATATCATTCAATATTAGTTTGAATGGATCTTTATGCATCATCTTACAGACACATAATGAAGTAACAATATGTTAGTGGAACAGTAAGTTAGTCAGTAAGGTAGTTGCTTAAACTGATCACCTGATCTCCATATAAAATGTATTGCTTACTTCAGTAACATCTGGGGAAAAAAACAAAAACAAAAACAAACATGGTGTTTCCAACCAGAGAACCTCTGCTTACCATGCCATGATCACTGGTCACTGAAATTACGTTGTATCCCCATTCCCGTTATTACTGAAGCACTGATCAGTAGCACAAGTAGCAACTGCCAGTACAGACACACATAATTTTCCAGATTATCTATTTAGAGGAGTCTCCATTCTGTTAAGGAGGATGTACTGGATGTACTGCTGTGCTGTATCGTTGTCTAAATGAATGGATTTCCGTAGAGTTGGGGAAGACTAGCATCCCAACAGAGCTACTAAATGATTCCATTACAGAAGAGTGCCTGGACCTCTTATATCCCATTCTATTAGACCGAAGACAGCCCACAGGGAACACAACACCTGCAGTACAAAAATGCTAACTCAGTACTGCTGCACTCAGAAACAGAAATAAGGCAAAAGCAACCAAGCAATGGCAATCACTCTGAAACCTTGAGCTTTCTGCAGAACTGTGTGATTAAAATAGACGTGCTATTAATAATTTGAGGCCCTGTTAACATTTTGACACAATTTACCGAAGAACCGAAACAAACCTTTGCCATATTTATAATAATAAATGTTAATAAAGCGCCGCAGTAGTTAACATGTTCTGACAATCAAATCCATTTTTTTTCACTAAATCTAGCCTAAAAAGTTGGTTGGGTCAAAATATTTAAACAGAAATACCTACATAATTATAATCATGATCATTATAAATACATAAAAATTATTGTAATTATAATCTGGTAATAATTCATAATAATTGGCTATATCTCAAGGCTCAAACATTGAGTAAGTTTCCTTTATAATCAGTCAGCTATATAGAATTAAAAAAATGCTGGTAGCATTTTACCCCATATTTTGTACAATTTATCCCCTTTGTACAATGTCTTAACTGATCACATCACCATCACTAAAAACTAGGATAACAATTTACATTTTGTTCCAAAGCAAAGTTCCCTTACGTTTTTCCCCACTGTACCCTAACAGACTAGGCAGAGCATTTAATTGTATTTGAACTAAAATACGCTATTATTTTTACATTACAATTTCAGCACTGACTCAACTCTTATTGTGCTGAAAGAACAGAAAAAAAACAATTTCAGTTCAACCAGCAATGCTGTTTTAACTGCAAGATATGCAGGTAGTCGCAACTGAAGCATTGCTAAAAAAAAAGCTAGGACCTGTTTATTGAGTGGGTGAAAAGCTGATGTGCTCAGAACCTCAATATTCAATTGCAAAGCTTGCAGCCAAGGTCCTGGAGGACCCATAAATTCACCACAACAAAGACTGCCAGCACTATCCATAAACGAGGCGTTTTACGTGACAGCACTGGCCAGTCGTCACGCAGAAAGCGTCACTCTCAGTACAGCTGCAAAGAAAGGCACGCATTCATGATGAAGTGTCCATCCAGACAGGAGAGGCAAACACTGTTTTCAATAAGGATTGACAATGCTACATGTCATGCTGATGTGCATTATTCATACTGCACTGGCCTCTAGATAAGACAGTAGCACAATCATGGATATCATGATCTCAACATCAACATGCATTTAAATCGAATGCATACTGACTATATATATATATATATATATATATCAGCCATAACATTAAACCACCTGCTTGTATACAATCTTTGTCCATTTTATCAACTCCACTGGCCATAAATATAAAGTGCACTTTATAGTGACCCTGATGTGGTGGTGGTCTAATCATGTGTTTTGTGCTGGTATTACTGGATCAGACACTGCAGTGCTGCTGAATCGTACCAACACAACACACACTAACACACCATCACCATATCAGGGTCACTGCAGTGCTGACAATCATCAATCATCCACCACCCAATAATGCCTGCTCTGTGGTGGTCCTGTGGGGGTCCTGACCACTAAAGAATAGCATCAAAGGTGCTAACAAATCTGCAGAAAAACAGATGGACTACATCTATATATATATTAGGTGTGGGACTCGATTAAAAAATAAAATTAGAAGCTTTGTAATTAATTAATCAAAATTAATCGCATTTTAATCGCATTTCAATATTTAACATGAGAAATATT
>JAOVVG010000010.1:14758029-14768523 GCA_028566375.1 Leptodoras nelsoni
GAACCTTCACACTCTGCTCTTACTGGTGCAATGTGCAATTAATGAAGATTGGCCACCAGGCTGGTCCAATTTAGCCAATTAATAAGGCAGATGTATTGCAGTGCTTTACAAAAGAGTCTAATGCTCAATCTTCTGCTTTCCTGTATCTAATTATCTGTTTATTTCCAGCAGCTGTGTCTGTTGAATCAAGTTTTGAGATGCCCTAAAGATTCATCACTGCTCAATCTGGCCAAAATTCCAGCCATCTAGAAGTTGAAATTGTAGACATTACAATTATTCTCATTACTGTAATGAAGTAGAGGGTAAATGCCTCATTTACTACTTTCGCCATGCTCTGAAGTGATTGCTGGTTCAAATCTTGAATGCTCACAGACAGATCTTAGTTCTCAAAAGATTAGGACAACAGAAAAAGAAAGGAAGAATGCACAGTATACACCACCTCTAAACAAGTTTATTATTTAGTCATTTGGACATGTTTTAGTAACTTTAGTAACTTTTTTTTTCTATCTGGTACCACTACCTCCATATTTCGAGCGTTGTCCATAATGACAACAATGTTGTGATTAGCTTTTTCAAGCTCCCTCTCCGAAAAAGCCGATTTCCTCGGCTATGTATAGCCCGGCGTATGACTCGAGGGCAAGTTTGGAGTACAAAGCTCGCCATTTCCCACTATCCGGTGATCACATGTGCTGTTACAGTGACATAGATCTGGGTAGCCCTTGTAGTCCACCCATATTAGGTTATTGCTACACTGTCTGCCTCTTTCAATTTTGAATCTTGTTTGCTTTTGCTTTGAAGCTGCTGTTAATGAGGAGGAAGACTGTGCTGTCTGACATGCTAGTGAGGGTGGATAGCTCTCTGCTATTCAAAAAATGCTATTACATACAATACATTAGATGGCATTATACACAGAACACACGTGCTATTGTGATATCTCCATGATGCACATCGTCACATTTGTAACAATGGCACGATGCATCATTACACCCCTACATTCTATACAATTTTTTCCTCCAATTTTGTAGCAGCACTTTGGGGAAGACCCAGCGATGGGTGTGATGATCAGGTCTCCACATACCTTTTGACAATATAGTGCACTTTTTTTCTTTACGGCCTAAAAGGGTATAGGGATGGATGTATTATTTCTGAGGTTTGATGACGGGTTTAGTCCCGAGTGCAGCCAGATTAGTAATGCTTACCTGAGTATTTAACAGCACAACTTTGGGATTTGTTTTTAATCCTATATTAGGTGGATGTATTAATCAAATACACCTATTTGCATACATGAGAAACAAAGCCGAGGAATATTCCACATATATGATTACTGTCCAGACACTGGAAAAATCTACATGACAAATAGATAATGTGCTTCAGTGCTTCAGTACTTCAGTCTGCAGGTTACAGGTTGTGCTATGAAGCATCACTGTTTTCATGGATTATAAATCAGCCAAATATTAGAATCCCTACAGGGGAGAAAATTCCAATATGTACCCATAGCACTAAATAATGTAGGTATTACTATGACTGTTCAAAAAACTACATGGAAATCAATGTAAAACTTTCTTTCTTTTTTTTTTTACATTTTATTTTTATGAGACATTTTCCAATGCATTATTTAATACAGATTCTCGGAGGTCTGTCTTGCAGTGTATGCTACTATTGTATGCTGGAAGCCCAGCAGTGCCACTTATTACACTCAATCTCCCCATCGTCAACTGAGCATCTCTTGTGTTTTGTTGTTGAGTGTTTGCAACTGCAGAAAATCTCCTCAGTTCTAAATAGAGTAGTGGCGTTTGGAAAGGCACTCAGAAGCAGGGGTAAATACATGGCAAATATACTGTTAAAACCAGGATAATAGGGTGCTTCTTGTTTGACAGGCAAAGTCGTGACTGGTACTGGCCTCTGAGTAGTAGCACAAAGCTGGCTTTGTGGTATGCTACTGAATCTCTGGATGATATATAGTGTAAAAATGGTCAATTATTCTTCCCAGAGCCCGACCTTCTGTGGCCTAGATATACCTCTGTTAATTACCCCTCTACACCTCAGTATGTCGGAATATAATCATGTATCTGTAATTGACTAGGAAACAGAATGTGTATTATTTAAGAGAACCTCTGGAAACCATGGGATGGAGTTCTGACACACTAGACTAGAATTATGACACACAGTGGGCCTCCAATTACACAGCTCTCATCTCCCAGTGGATTCCCGTTGTACAGCTTCAGTATCCATGCGATTTTGTCATGACACTTGCTGTACTGTCTGCTTTCAGAACGGTGATCTGTGAAGGCCTCACCCTGTACCTGTCTCACCTATGCACAGAAAGCAGAAAGAAAAGAAACTACCAGACAACAGACTTAATGCACAATGAGTGGTGGAGAATGATCAGTATGTTTCAACAATGCATATAAAATAGCCACCATTCATTAGCATGTGCCGTAGTTCTGGATCGTTTGCAGGTGAGTATGCCGCTGCACTCCATCTGGCAAGCGATGCTGAGAGTGGTTATAAGATGAGCAAGCAGAAATCGCTGAACATCCAAAAAAAGATTGTGTTATCCCACCAGGGATTATCAAAAATCTCTTTTTAGGCAGGAAAGCCTAAGATCCAGCCTGTGATTTTGCACATTTGGGGCATATACCACCCTGACAGTTCATCTCCTAAAAGCATTGCATCCGGATGTATGGTTTGTTTACTTACATCTAATGAACCACACTCTCCAACCCAGGCCCCAGACATTTTCCATCATTACTGAAACAATATCCAGTCTCAGATAACATAACAAGGGTATAAAAGAAAATCAAAGACTAGAAAAAATATCTGTGGATATTTGGTGTATCTTTTAATGTTCGGTGAAGGTTTCTGTGTACATGGAAGAGTTTTGGGGCAAATCAATACTCCTGAACCAAAAACTTTCTTGTGGTTTGATTGACAGACGTTTGTAATCTGGGTATATCTCCATATGGGTATGTATCTCCATACCCATACCAACGGTTCCTCATTGTGACACTAATCAAAATCAAAATTAGGATAATTAAATCAATTCAAGTCAAAATCAAAGTCTATATTTTATTTAGCTAAGCGGAAATTGTACATTAAAATACAGGCTTCGTACTACCTGTTGTTCTACTATCTGATAATCGTTCACTTTTCCAGACCAGTGCATTTATTGCTTCATCGTCAGTACATTAAAATCATTATCTATGTCAACAGGAGATGTTTGATGAGCCCTTATGAAAGTGCTGATAATAATGGAACACGGGGCGCTGTATTGATCTGCTGCTTCCTTTTTCAAATCCTCGCTTTAATTCTCAATATAAAACACTCTGCCATAACAGAAGCATCGTCTGCATCTGAAGAACACACCCATATACACAGACTTGGCAAGCATAGTTATAAGTATGACTGAGCACTTTGTGCTAACTTTGGATATAAAAACACAGACTTAAAAGCTGTAATGTACTGTGTAAATCACTATAAATAAGTGAGGATGAGGAGGCCTCCTGCATATTTACTGCCATATAAACCCACTCAATAACACACTCAGTGTAGCATAGGTAATGGGATTCATGCTACACTGGGTTTTAATTACAATAAAGCTAAACGTGATTCAGCAGAGCCTGCACATATTCTGTGGCAAAAAAGTTGGTATCAAACGTGATACATTTTCAGTAAAGATCAGCCAGGTCTGTGAATAAAACCAATTTGAATATACCCCAAATTCCACTCCAATACTCTTCAGCAACTTATTGAAGTATCCCAGCTGGCCGCCAACATGAATTGATCTGTTTGATTGTAGGTCATGATGTCAGATGACCAAAATCCAAAGTTATTGAACATAGAATACTGATAACATTTAACGTTGTTAACTTGACCAAAATCCAACGTCATGCCAATGTCATACTGATGTTAAATATCACCATTTAAATTGGAATTTTCTGGCTAAACCCCAACATCTGCCCAACATCATAATCTTAATGTCCAGATGATGTCACAGTCCAACATCAGTACACATTGATATCTTAGTAGTAACCAAAATCCAACACCTTCCAAATATCTCATGCCAAAGTCATATTGATGTTAAATACAGACATTAAATTCTGTGATATGCTGATAAAATGTTTGTATTTTATTCCATTTCTTTATTTACTGGTGCCTCATAGCTCACATTATGTAGCTATTTCTATCCTGTGCCTTGTTCTTGGCAAAGCATATTCATTTGCCTTGTATCAGTTCAATTATTTAGTTATTTACATGTGAGCTATGAGACACCTCCAAAAATACCCTGAGCAGGAGTCACATTAGGATTAAGAGTCATGGTGGAGGTAGACGGATGTCTCATATGTGCTTATATCTGTTTCAGATGCAGACCCCTGCGTTTAGAGCTTCCTGGATAAGCGTAGCTGCTCCCCTAAGTAATTCAGGAGAGCTTTTGCTCACACGCTCTATGTCTGCCTTTCTAGGTGTTTGGTTTGTCTTGGGGTTCATCAGTGTTCGTTTGCTCTACACTGCAGCTATAAAAGTGAAATAAATCATTAAATAAATACACATACTAGTGCATCTCAAAAATGAGAATATAGTGGAAAAAGTTTAACTGTGAATGAATGAATGAATGAAAAAGTTGATAATTGTTCAGAATTATTTCAACAATTTAAACTGTCATATTTTATATTCATTACATGTGAAGTGACATATTTCTAGCATTTTTGTGTTAATTTTGATCGTTATGCCTTATAGCTCATGAAAATCCAGTATCTCATAGTCTAGTACAGAACACACAACCACAATCATGGGGAAGACTGATGACTTGACAGTTGTTAAGAAGAGATCATCAACACCCTCCACAAGGCCACAGAAGGTCATTGCTGAAAAGGCTGGCTGTTCACAAAGAAATTTGAGAGACTGGATTTCTGCTTTTCATTAGCTACAAAAGCTACATAATGATCAAAATAAAAAAAAAAATGCTTGAAATGTGTCTCTAGATGTGCAATGAATATAAAATATATGACAGTTTACCTTTTACAGTTAAACTTTCATTCATTCATTCATTCATTTCCTTGACCGTTTATTCCTTTTCAGGGTCACGGGAGAGCCGGTGCCTAGCCAGCAGCATAGGGCGCAAAGCAGGAACAAACCTAGACAGGGCGCCAATCCATCGTAGGGCACACACACACACACACACACACACACACTAGGGTCACTTTAGAGACACCAATCAAACTAATGTGCATGTAATGGAGTAAACCCATGCGGACACGGGGAAGACATGCAGACTCCACACAGAAAGGACCCAGACCACCCCACCCGGGGATCGAACCTGGGACCTTCTTGCTGTGAGGCGACGGTGCTACCCACCGAGCCACTGTGTCGCCCTCAACTTTTTCACGATATTCAAATTTTTTGAGATGCAACAACACTGTGTCTATGTTCATGTTGTACATGACTATTGCTTTGCATTGATGTCCCCAAAAAAAGGCAGAGGAAGGAGGCCAATAGCCTGAAGCATTATAAGCCTAGACACCTGTAAAACAAGTCTTTCACCTCATGAGGCAAAAAGGCAGAGCATACAAGCTGAACAATTTTCTTTGCATGGGTTTTCCCAAAAATCTAAATCCCGCCCATGCTTTCAGTCACGCTGTAGTGTACCGTGCACTCTTCCAGCCTGATCACTCCTGCGCTCTCTTAAAGCTGTGTGTGAGAGATAAGGCTTTCTGTACTTGCTGTCTGCCTCAACCTCACTACCCTCTTCCACATATACAGCCATTACAGCCCCTACATAAATATTCTAGCAAGTGAAATTGTCCTCATCTCCTAGTCTCCTCCTACTGCAAGAAAGCACTTCCGTTCTCGGTCCTTCTCCGATGCAACAATCATTAGCCAATCCATTATAGATGAACTGCTCAGAAGTGCAGAATTTCGGTCCAGTTGGTTCCTGGATACTGACGTAATAATGCCAAATATAGCCTTTTAGTCTGTCTGGGTTTGTTTTTACATTTGGTGCTAAACACACAGAAAAAAATGGCCTAGTGAAAATATCCTCAATGTGGTCAGATGTATTTAGTATTTCCTGTTATAAGTTTTCCATTTTTGGATTCATGTCATAACATAGGATCAAGTTAAAATCGATTGTTTTTGTAGTTTTTGTAAAACTGTAAATCCAGATCTCTGCAGTGTTTATGTATCGTATGATTATAAAAAATCCTTCTTTGCATATTTACCAGAGCTGAGTGTTGAAAGAACATGAATTTAAAAACGTTTCCGATCACATTAAGCTCTTTCAGCTGATTAACTTCATCAAACTCTCTGCAAATGAGGGAGAAGCACCATCCCAAATATAACACATATAACACAATATTCAACACCACATAACTTACTTTTTGAGTTACATCATGTTTATTGAGCTTGTGTGTGTGTGTGTGTGTGTGTGTGTGTGTGTGTCTGTGTGTGTGTGTGTGTGTGCGCGTGTGTATAGGAGGTATTATCCTTTATCCTTTATCCTCCCTGATTCAGTATTCAGCAGTGTGCAGATAAGTGTGGGGCAGCATGCCGTGGAATAGCACAGCGACCTGTTTCTTGAGCATGCTCGCCATGAATCCTAATGTTCCCACATCAATACAGCTCTCAAAGGCAAATTCTGTCAGGACTGCAGCCAAGAACACATAAACAGCCAGCTGAAGACCAAATTGAAAACTCCACATACACACACAAGGCACACACACGCATAGTAAACACATTTACACAGGTGGACAAATCCGTAGCCCGGCCATGCAGGACATGTACATTTTGTGTCCGGAAGATTTGTTTTTTATTTGTATTTGGCCAGTGGTTAAGTAGATTAAAAAAAAAAACACTTTATTGACTTTGCAAAACAGAAGTTTTCATTTGGTGTATATATGACCAAACTTAAAGTGCATCACAGTCCTTGATGTTGTAATTACAGCACACACTTCCTAATCCTGCCACCTGCTGCACAGCACACCGGCCAGGTTCCAGTCTGACGATACACTGATTTTACTAAGCAGATTAATTAGACTGCACAGATGACAGACTTTTTTCTGAATCAGGAACACATAGGTATGTAAAGATACTAACAGAAACCAAGCAAAATAAAGCTTGTGACACTTACTACACTTTGTAACACTGCAGTTAAACATATACTCAAAAAGAGGCTAGCAACCTGAATAATCAATTTCAGGTGCAATACAAGGACATGGCATTTTATATCCAAAATGGCTCATGATTCCCTGACTCCTGAGGCACAAACACATGAAAAACCATAGCTCATATTGGCCATATTATCAGCCAATATGAGCTAATTGCAAATAAATCAAGGTCGGCATTTATAACAGTCAATAAATAACAATTTATTTTTAAAAATGTGAGACAGAAAATAGATCCTGCGTGTTATGAGTGTTTTTGTTGTGTAGTCCACCAGATGGTACGCTGCAACTCCATTGCTAGAGCAGTGGCACTCTATATTGAGTAAGTGATTTTATATTTATTTAAAACTTTTTGTGCAAGGTAATATTTATGACCATAACACATTTTTAAAGTGAATTGTCACTTTATCTTTGTGAGATAAACTACATGCAAAAATCTTTGCTTATGTTATGTCGTTTTCTTTTTTTAATGAATACTGGCCATTATACAATGTGTACAGTTTTATAAGGAATTGAGCTTTTAAGTTTTACTGAGTGTCTTGGAGAAGCTGCACAGCTCTTCTGGAGAGTTTGACTGTCACACTTACATGTTTTATGTAAAACCCAGCAGCCGTCATTATGTTTTTTGTCTGAAAATTGGTCTGTTATGTAATGTGTTGTTTTCATTACTGACATACACACATTTTTGTGTAACATTTATTTTTTTTTGTTGGAAAATATAAAATCTTTTTGTACTGACTCAATAATTGAGAACTAAAAAAAAACAAAAGTTCAATAACAAAAGTTAAGACCTTTACACAGTACTGTATCTTTCACAGATTTTTAAATCCCTAAATATCGAAATGGGTATCAGTCAAGCTCTCACTGAAACTTTTCATTGGCAAGTGGGCTATATAATAACTATAATTTCTCCATTCCTGCGTCTGGATCACTTTGTCCACTTACACTTAAGATACCTCCTAACTGCAAAAGCTTAAATGTCAACACACCAACCGTCGCTTAGAAAATGTGTTTCTTTCTAGTAATGTCACGCCTCAATAATAAACCATCAAACTAAGTTTCCAGGAGCTGCAGCAACTCCAAAAAACATTACACTAATAGCAGCCAGGATTCAGGCTTCAAGACCGGTATTAAAAATGACATGAATAAACAGGAAACAGACTCAGGAGAGAAAGCGTGATGAAGCTTTCCTGTCTGGGGAAAAGGAACATGCACATGGAAAATCAAATAAGAGTGCCTGAGGAAAATGCAGGGCAGAAATTACCCACTTACAGCACAGGAGTGGATGTTTAAGGCTCGGAGGGAATTACGGAGGTGAATACATGCACCGATTGTGAAAACAATGCCAGAAAATGAGGATGAATTGAATAAGGCTGAGTTCATGCGGATGGAATAGATCCCTGAGTGCTATGCTAGTATCCTCCCTCTTTCACCAGTAATGGGATTTCCAGGTTTCAGTGTACTTCCATTCAGTGCCAGAGCCACTGGTTGGAGAAAACTATTGATCCCACAGTTTTAGCCATGCAAGGCCAGTAAGTGGAGAGCAGCATGCCCTAAATGTATAATGAGGTCTTTTTAAGAGAAATATGATGCCTAGGGTAGACTTGGAAAAGCTTTCGTTTTTTTCCATATTATTATAATGGTTATATTATTACTCTAAAAAACAGCACTTCTAGAAGTCAAAGTCAGGACAAAATAAACTTAACCATGGCTTACATCACACTCGATTATCCCATGTCGATGTCAAAATATAGTTTATTAGTGTATATCATGGAGATATAATATATTAAGCTGCATTATGTTTATGTCACTAAACTGCATACAGAGTGGCCACCTTCTGGTGTCTGGTACAATAAACAGTAAAATAAATCAAATAAAATTAATGAATGAGTGACTGTTGCTTAATGAATTAAACAGGAATGATTTGCACATGCCCAAAAGCATTACAAACACGGTGATCCACAGTAACTAGGCCTTGCCTAGTGTATATTCTAAATAATCTCAGTTTAACACATTGGTATACTGTAGTTCTGCTGCTTGTCCTTTTGAGCTACATGATTATAACAGATCTACAGATTTTAAATCCACAGTACATCTCCAGAGGTTTTCTAGGACACTCTCTAGTTCTTGAAGTGTCAATATTTTGTGTGGCCACCATTATTTTCCAGAACTGCCTTAACTCTCCTTGGCATGGAGTTTACCAGAGCTTCATAGGTTGCCACGGAATGCTCCTCCATGATGACATCACGGAGCTGGCGGATATTTGAGACTTCCACCTTCCTCCTAAGATGTTCTATTGGGTTTAAGTCATGGGTTTAGAGGTATGTTTGGGGTCATTATCATGCTGGAACACTGCCCTGCGACCCAGTTTCCAGAGGGAGGGGGTCATGCTCTGCTTCAGTATTTCACAGTACATATTGGGTTAGGGTTATGTGTCCATCAATGAAATGTAACTCCCCAACACCTGCTGCACTCATGCAGCCCCAGACCATGGTATTTCCACCACCATGCTTGACTGTAGGCATGACGCACTTACCTTTGTACTCCTCACCTGATTTCCACCAAACATGCCTCAGACCATCTGAACCAAACAAATTAGTCTTGGTCGCATCAGACCATAGGACATGGTTCCAGTAATCCATGTCCTTTGTTGACATGTCTTCAGCAAAATGTCTGCACAGACTTCAGAAGAGGCTTCCTTCTGGGGTGACAGCCATGCAGACCAATTTGATGTAGTGTGTGGCGTATGGTCTGAGCACTGACAGACTGACCCCTCCACCTATTCACTCTCTGCAGCAATGCTGAGAGCACTCCTGCACTCAGCTTCTTTGGACGACCAACGCGAGGTCTGTTCTGAGTGGACCCTGCTCTTTTAAAATGCTGGATGATCTTGGCCATTGTGCTGCAGCTCAGTTTCAGGGTGTTGACATCTTCTTGTAGCCTTGGCCATCTTCAAGTAGCGCAAAAATTAATCTTTTAAGATCCACAGAGAGTTCTTTCCCATGAGGTGCCATGTTGAAACTTTCGGTGACCAGTATGAGAGAGTGTGAGAGCTGTACTACAATTTTGAACACACCTGAGACCTAGTAACACTAACGACTCACATGACATTTTTAAGGGAAAATGACAAGCAGTGCTCAATTTGGACATTTAGGGGTGTAGTCTCTTAGGGTTGTACTCACTTTTGTTGCCGGTGGTTTAGACATTAATGGCTATATATTGAGTTATTTCGAGGGAAGAATAAATTTACACAGTTTTATAAGCTGCACACAGACTACTCTTCATTGTGTCAAAGTGTCATTTTGTCAGTGTTGTCCTATGAAAAGATATACTT
>JAOVVG010000010.1:14929871-14947033 GCA_028566375.1 Leptodoras nelsoni
CCTATATGGGCCATCTATATGGATACACCTATATGGATACACCTATATGGGCCATCTATATGGATACACCTATATGAATACACCTATATGGATACACCGTCGTGGGCCAGTTGAATGGTGTATATAGGTGTATCCATATAGATGACCCACCCTGTAGTTGAACTCTACTCTAACTTGCATATAACTTTCATGTTCTTTTGGGTGTGAAGGCAATGTGTATATCTAGTAGCCAATCCCATCTCTGTCATTTATACCTTAATTTTTTTATTCTGTATGAATCGACCATATCTATAACAGTCATCCTGTGGTAAAATTACATTATTCTACTTCCTCATATAAAACTAGTCCAGTCTGCATTGGGCTTTACAAACATGTAAGACAAACCAGTTAACCAGTTTCTTCTGAAAGCAATTTCTTAGAAGTCAATGGCCAAGTCATCCAATCACCTGTCCTTGATTGTGACCTTAGGACAGCACTTTAGAAGGAGATATTATAAACAGCCGTCTCTTAAATGTGCTGCATTTATAACCCCTCTTATGTCGTTAATTATATGTTGATATTTCTGAAAGATTACATAGCCTGATATATCTATTGGGACTTTTTTACAGGCATTTTAACTTGAGGATGAGGAGGGACACGAGACTGTTCTCAGAGGATTTTAAACTGGACCTGTCTGGAGAAGAAATGCCCTATGACACCTCACATATCTATACTGGAGAGCTTTATGGTGAGAGACATTAGTGTCTGTGAGATTTTAGTAAAATGCACCATTTTATGATAGTTTTGACAAGAATGGTGACATTAAGAGCAGATCAACTGAGTGGAAGACTTGACAGGATGCCTTAGTCATTTGCATTTTAATAGTCTGCAATGTTTCTAATCTGGCGGTTAATCTGTTCTAACCTTCAGGCGAACAGGGCAGCATAACTCACGGCTCTGTCATCGATGGTAAGTTTGAGGGCTTTATTAATACACTCCATGGGACTTATTATGTGGAGCCTACCGAGCGCTACTTGGGAGACAAAAATGTGCCATTCCACTCCGTCATCTACCATGAAGATGACATTAGTGAGTACTACTTAATTGTTTACAGTAGAACACTGTAAGCTCAAAATTAGCCAGAGTGGTAATTACATGTTTTTAACTTGACCTGCTTTTTAGATTATCCTCATAAGTATGGGCCTCAGGGTGGCTGTGCAGATCACTCAGTGTTTGAGAGCATGAAGAAATATCAGGCTTCTGCTATGGAACAGTCTGTCAAGGTAAGTCATGCTATCATATTTCTTAGTACATCAGTGCACAGTTTTTGATCAAAACCTTTGTGCAGTTTTTTTTCTCAAGTCAGTAAAGAGACTCACTTATCTCATTTAATATTTTCTTTATTATAATATTTGACTGTTCATTTTCCTTTATGTATCTTTTGTTTAACCTTTTCAGCAACCTTTCTTCCTAATTTAGACATGACTAATTCCTACCCATCACATACATCTCCCGTATTATACAACAGCTACCAATCAGGGAGGGTGAAAACTATCATCTGATTCCTCCAAGCAATGTGAAGCAAGACTATATGAATCTTTTTATGGCTTCTATGCAGTTATTTAGACATTTTTGTCACCATTTTTTTTCACTATTGCCTTTTTTCCATACTGTTTGGTTTGTTGAATATCTAAAATGATGCTAGTGAATGTATAAACATTTTAGAGGTTTTCTTACAGGATACAGTCATGGGGTCAGGGAAGGAGTCATCTGATGACCATGTGTTACAAAGGAAAAAGAGGATGGCACAGGTGGAAAAAAATACCTGCCAGCTCTTCATCCAGACTGACCACCTCTTCTACAAATACTACAAAACAAGAGAGGCTGTCATTGCTCAGGTAATAACTGTAGAAGTTCAAGACTTCCTTGTTCCATTAAAGGAAACATAAATGTTTTGTGCGTAAGGTGTGAATATTAAGCAAAAGGTTTGAGTTATATGTCTCAAATCATTCTTAGAGCGCATCATGGAGAAACCAGGAGTCCAGGCTGCATGTGTTTGTTCCTTTCCTCACTGTACACCACTGGGACATTCAGCTAATCTGATGGTTTCTTGGCTCATAGCAAGATAAAGGACTGTCATCTCCAAACCTTTAGTACAGACAGAACTTCTTGTCTTGCAAGCAAGTACATAGACTTAAAATTAGAACATGCAGTTTGGCTTGAGGTTGCTGCCATTATGAGCATCTGTTAGGATCTTTGTGTTGCTTTACCTTCGGGGCTCCAGGATGGTGCAGCAGAAAAAAGTTCACTTATTGTCGCAAGGAATCATGAGTTTGAATCCAAACAGTGGCGCAGCTGTCTGTGACCGGGAGTCAGGAGAACAGAAATGGCTATTGGAGGGTGGAAGGGATGGTATTACTGTCTCTTCCCCTGTCAGTAAGGGTAGCTATTCTCCCATTTGTGCATCTTTTTTGCGCGCCTCCTGTTACTTATTTCACTTGCTCGTATTCTCCCATATACATGTCGTTCACACCCTCAGCACTTAAGCTGTCTGGAAAATGGAAAATGTGCATTTGGAATGTAGAATCCATTCAAACAATGAGCCACTCTCTGATTTTGAAAATAAATGCACTAGTGAATGCAGCAGTGAATGTGGGTGATTACTGTAGCTGGAACACACCACCTAGGCATGTTTATACTAAATTTAAGTTCTGTTTTATTTTAATTGAACTAACAATTTACCACATGTGTGCACACCATGTGATGTAAAACGTATTTTTTTTGTTTCTAGACAAGCACAGATGCATGCAAGCACGCACATCCATGGCTCTGCGCTGCTCCTATCTCTTTCAGAGACAAACTCCCTCTGAAAACACACAGTCACATACATTATTTTGGCAATACTACGCCACATGTGAGAACCATCTCCTGCTGTTTAAACCTGCTTTTTTCTGTTCACAGACAGCACTCGACCATGCCCCCGCTGCCACAAAGTGTCATATAGGGTTACAAGAAATATTCCTGCAGTTTAAATACTCACAAATATATGAACAGAATACCTGAAGCATATTTGTAGATGTATAATAATGTTAAAAATAGGCCTACTGCCAAAAATGCCATATAGTTGTGTTTGACACACTTAACCGAAAGATGTGTATCTTAAAAGTAGAATGCTGAGTTTAGAATTAATTTACATCATAAACCAGATTTTGTGGTAGCACTGAAATCATAGATTTAGGTCAAGGAGAGCATATACATGTCTTTTTTTTATTTTTTTTATTTTTTATTTTTTTTTACTTGCGTGCATGGCTGAATCACGGCCTCAGCATGGATGTCTGAGCTTATGCATGCAGAACAGCTCTTTCTTCTGTGTGTGTAATGCTGACCTGTGACACAGCAGTCGTAAAAGACGAAGTGGTTGACTTTGCATGTATTGGAGGACGCACGTTTGCCCCGCCCTTCCCGGTTCTTATATGATGGGGAAAGATAGCTACTGGGTGGGAATTGGACCTAGACCAAACTGGGGAGAAAATGATGGCGCTTGCCTTCAAAAAATTCAGTCTTAAACATTTGTGTACATTAGGAAGATCAGTCAGTCTCCATAAGAAACACAAGTCCTCATCTTGGCACTCATCATCTCTTGATGACTGTAACTAACTGTTGGTCAGCCTATGATGGCGTGTCTGTTCTTCAGCCAGTCAAGATGCACACGTCTTAATATGGGATCAAAAAACCTTTTGCGCCTGTGAGATGGCATGCATAAAATGCATAGTTTTGTGCACACGCACAATTTGCACTCGTATAACAGCTTGAGCAGCGTGAGCTGATCAGATATTCTTCCTGCTACTTAGAAAAAATTGAAATATATTCTAAGATAATAGAAATATATTCTTACTACTTTCCATTTCAGCGTATATGTGTGAAATCATGTTCTCTCCTGTTTCTGCGTTGAGCGGCTAGTGTATGCTTTATCGTTGTGGGTCTTGGTTTATAGCATTACGATTTTCTGCTCATCCGCGAAGGGTAAATTTCGTGTCATTTGTTAGATATTTGTGGTTAAATGCAAACAACGTGCAACTGAAGTGTTTGAAACAGAGGTTTCAAATCAATCCGACACCCATCTCCACGTCACATCTCGATAATGCTATTCTGGGAATGAATGACTCAGACAAGTGTTAAATTCTAAACAATTTATTATTCCGATGAGTTATGCCAAGCCGTTAGTACATGCAATCAATAAAAACTTTGTAGGAATTCCATCAATATGCAACAAACAAAGATTCCAGATTGTCAGAGACAGCAAATTGGGGATGTAATGAACAATGTGTTTCAATAAATGTTTCTTTTTTTTAGTGTGTGTTTTATGGTAAGGTGTAGATATATCTATTCTATACTATACTATACTATATCTATAAAGCACTACAGTGATGCTGATGATGTCTTGTAGTCATCATTATGTAAAACAAGTACAATGTTTTAAAATGTATTACCAGCTTCACTGTGGTGCTTTATAAATCACACTGAAATAAAGAAGGGGAGAACCACTTTTCTCTGGCAAAGGTACATTAATCTGTTCTCCACTGTGTTCTCACTGGAAACAAATGCGCTGTAGGTGAAGTGTGATGGATAGTCGAGCTTATTAAACACATACACAGAACTAGCATCGCTGTACTATTTTAATTGTACATTACTTTGAGTGTACTGGGGAACCTACTTTCCAAGGGAGACCGTGTAATTCATTTCCCTTCTTTCTTGGATGGAAAAAGAGAGCTAGATTACCGTAATCACTGTCGTATTTCAAAGCTGTTTCAGTCGTAATATGATATAATATTTGTAGGGAAAACTCCTTTCTGCCAATACCAGGTAATCCAGTTCTATGGTCTAATGTGAAAGAATAATGAATCCACTTTTCTTGGTGTGTAACTAAGATGCGTAACCTTAAATAATAACAAGCCACTTATTGTACCGATTGTGCAATATAGTTTGTGCTGAAACAGAACTTCAGGTTGTGTGAGGAAAAAAAAGACATGCACAGAAAAATATAACAACAACAATAATAAAAAAATATATTAACTACTGAACAAGAGAAAGAGAACTAGTTATAGAAGTGTATATATAAGGTAATTAGGCTTGATTTGTTGATTTTGGGTATGACACACACTGAAAACAGGGCGAAAGCTAGAATATATGACTACAATACAATGTATACTTTAAGATCTGTGTTTAATGGCAGTCTGCATGAAATAGCTTGATGAAGAGAAAATAATACCAGTATAAACTATTGTTATTATAGTAATGAAGCATGCAGAAACAGGAGAAAATGCACAGGGGTGTCAGTGGGTAAGGTGCTGGGTTATTGATTAGAAGGTCAGGGGTTCAAGCCCCAGCACCACCAAGCTGCCACTGCTGGGCCCCTGAGCAAGGCCCTTAACCCTCAACTGCTCAGTTGTGTAAATGAGATAAATGTCAGTCACTCTGGATAAGGGTGTCTGCCAAGTGCCATGAATATAAGAGTAAACAGGAAGTAAGGAGAACATGCTGCACTGTAATCTTTTGCCCTGATTGGATGGTCAGTGAGCAATGTGCTGATTGGCTAGACAATGGTGTGTAAATAATTACTACTACAAAATAATTACGTGTGTAAATAATTACTACTACAAAACCTTTGTGAATTCACAATTTATTTCTACAACTACAAACCTTTTTTATACATGCGCAAATGATTTCTACAGCCTTGTTTACAGCTGCTAAACGTTTTTTCACACAAAATCTTTTTGATACTAATTTGACAGACTGGCCAATAGAAATTCTCTTATTTATCTGAAAATAAATTGTTTTGTTTTCCTATTGTACAGTGCCTTGTAACACCGCTGTGTGTTACAGTCCAAAGACTTGATGAAACACCTGCATCTGTGTGTGTGTGTGTGTGTGTGTGTATATGTGTGTGTGCGTGCACATGTGTGTGAAATAAATGTAGTTTAATATTTTTGATGTAGGTTTGAAATTGTGCTATTACTTTCTCAGATTTCCAGCCACGTTAAGGCGATCGATGCAATCTACCAGGGTACAGATTTTATGGGTATCCGCAACATTAGTTTCATGGTGAAGAGAATTAGGGTGAGTCCAGATTTTGTTGTTTTATGTTTTTTTGGTCTAAATGTATGCTAAACAGGATAAAACTTTTTTTTTTCTTTTTTTTTTAATGAGTTTTCATAAGCAGGTAATTGAAATTTAGTTAACAAGACCATGTATTGTTCTTATTGTCACAACATTATGCGTGTTATTTTTCCTAGATCAACACAACTAGTGACGAGCGGGACAGGTCCAACCCTTTTCGTTTTGCTAATATTGGTGTGGAGAAGTTTCTGGAGCTGAACTCGGAGCAGAACCATGATGATTATTGTCTAGCCTATGTCTTCACTGACAGAGATTTTGACGATGGTGTGTTGGGACTGGCCTGGGTCGGAGCTCCTTCAGGTACTCAAATCTGTGTAATTGTGTATAAAAATATCATTCAGAAGTTTAGAAAATGCGACTGACCCTAGGGGTGGGTGATATGGAAAAAAAAGGTTGTCAAAGGCATTTTTACCATACACTATATCATAGGTTTGCTCAGAAATGTCCAGCAATACAGTAGTGTTGCTTTACAAAAGTCACTTTCAAGTCACTTTTAGGATGTTCAGCAATACAAACAAAGTGAATAATATAATGAATTAACAAGCAATCCCTGTCTTTTGTAATGTGTGCATATGTTGGTGTTTATTTAGAAACCTAGTGTTCTTTGTCACCTGCATTGCATTTTCTTTGACAAGTATTGTGATGGTTGTTCTCTCAGGGAGCTCTGGTGGTATCTGTGAAAAGAGTAAGCTGTATTCTGATGGGAAGAGGAAGTCACTGAACACTGGGATTATAACAGTGCAGAACTATGCATCTCATGTGCCTCCAAAGGTCTCCCATATCACCTTCGCCCATGAAGTGGGACACAACTTCGGCTCTCCAGTAAGTTTGGATTATACCTGGGTTTAGATAATCAAACCACTTTGTGCATAGAGGCTTTTCATCTTTAATACTGTGTTGATTTCACTTTTCGAATAAAGCTGCCATACTCTTCTCTTATTCTCTCTACTGCCATTATTAAGTTTTTACACATTGAAGCAACAGACAACAAATTGTACGTGTTGCTGTTGGTGCTGAGTATTTTCTGGGTTGTAGACAGGTCATAAGTATTATTATTTCTGTATTTATGAATCATTACATTAATGAAATCTCAAGGCTAATAAAATACCAGTCATAAACAGTTGATTTTACACAAAAGCAGGTGAATGCAGATGTCTACAGGGTTTCTCATTTTTAAACCAGGGTACAGATTGAACCATCACAACTACCTGATGGCCTTAGTTCTGACCACACATTCTGTACACATTACCAGTGCTACTTGAACAGTATTCTTTTAACCAGGCCATAACTGATTTCATATTTGTTCCATTTTAGCATGACTCCGGCTCTGAATGCACTCCAGGCGAGTCAAAGAGCCAGGATAAGAAGGAGAAAGGCAACTACATAATGTATGCTAGAGCCACATCAGGAGACAAGCTTAACAACAACAAGTTCTCCGTGTGCAGTATTCGCAACATCAGCCAAGTGCTGGAGAAGAAGAGGGGCAACTGCTTTGTGGGTAGGTCTTTTATTGTGTTCCTAATTACAGATGTAGTCCTTATAACTGTATCAGGTTCAGGTTTTGGTAGTGCAGGGTGGACAGGGCAGACCAACTTTCAGATCTTCTGTTAAACTGTATGTCAAATGTCTTTTTGCTCGTAGGCAGGGTTTATCTGTTGTCATTGACATTTATAGATTTATGTAAAATCTTCTCCAGTAAGATTTTTCAAGTGTAGAACATTCAAGTCTCAACTAAAAGATGTATTTTTGACTGAACACATGGTCTGTTCACTTTGTGTGCAATTTTGTGTCAGAGTCTGGCCAACCAATCTGTGGTAACGGCCTGGTAGAGCCAGGAGAGGAATGTGACTGTGGATACAATGATCAGTGCAAGGATCAGTGCTGCTATGACGCTAACCAGCCAGACAGCAAGAAATGCAAACTCAAACCTAACAAAGTCTGCAGGTACACTCTGCGTTTTCATATTTCTGAAATATATGAATCTGGAATTGATGTCAACATACAACATTGTACAGGGTGAGCCAGGGAGACATGATGACACAACGACATACAACCACTAACCTTTTAATTCCATGTTTATTTGTGTTGCAAAGTCCCAAAGCAAGAGAATGTTTCCTAGCTGAACAATGAAGACTCATTATTACAGATGCACGCACTCTTTCAACATTTTCTGCCTCTTGAACTGTACGTGGCTTGCCGACTGTTTTCATTTTCAAGGCAGAAGCGCTGCCAGATCTCTCTGGCTGACCCTGTATATCAAAGAAAAAAATATTAGAATTCTTTATATTGTACTAAGGGTGCTGTCTGTGTGTGTGTGTGTGTGCCGTGCTGTATCAATCCTGCTCTCTGCTCTGATCCTCATGTTGTTGTCCACAGTCCCAGTCAAGGCCCATGCTGCACCTCTGATTGCACGTACAAGAGCCGTAATGAAAAGTGTCGTGAGGAGTCAGAGTGCGCCCATCAGGGCATGTGTAATGGAGCCTCAGCCCAATGCCCCACCTCTGAGCCCAAAGCCAACTTCACTGCCTGTCATGGAGAAACTCAAGTCTGCCTTAATGGGGTAATGACATGCTGTTAGCATTTAGTAGTGTTGACGTTGTGGACTGCAAAAGCTGAACGCTGAGTGTCAGGAATCTATGGTGAAATTATAGATGTCTTTTTAAAGTAAAGCTTCTAACATTTTTTTTTCACAGGGCTGCTCTGGCTCTATCTGTGAGAAATATGGGCTGGAGGTATGTACCTGTGCTAGTGGGGATGGCAAGGATGAGACTGAGCTCTGCCATGTTTGCTGCATGGAGAAAAGTCAGTACACTCATTTTTTTTTTATGTCTGTTTTATATCAGATTCTCTGATTTTGTGTTATTTCACACTCTGGCCTCTGAGTAAGTTGTGTATGCAGGACAATGTGATGTATCTCTGATGTTAAATCTCTCGTTTTTTCTCTGGAGTGGGTTTCTTCCATATTAATTACAACACGCCCACACAATGTTCTAACATAGCTCAGCGGTAGTCACGTGATCCCGTGCTTGAGAGTAGATAATGCAGTGCCATCATCCTGGGATTTGCTCCACGTTCTCACTTCCTCCCACAGTGAACCCCAGCACATGCAGCAGTACAGGCTCAGAGCACCTGGCCCAATTCTTCAATAGGAAGGTTACCACACTGCAGGCTGGCTCTCCCTGCAACGACTTCAAAGGCTACTGTGACGTTTTCATGAAGTGCAGGCTGGTGGATGCCGATGGGCCACTGGCCAGGCTGAAGAAAGTCATCTTTAATCTTGAGCTCTATGAGAACATTGCTGAGTGGATAGTGGCAAGTGACTTTAATTCTAAAAATCCTTTTCCAGATGTGTCTTTATTCTAGTATTCTGTACCATATAATAACATTTGTATGTCTTTTGACTCAAAGTTTGACTAGAATGATTTGAATAAGATGTAAGTTTAGAAATAATAATAGAAATTCAGACACAATGTTTTTTGGATTTCTGGAATAATCATTATGTAACTAACTGGATATCTTCAGGTTTACTGGTGGGCAGTGCTACTGATGGGTATTGCCTTGATTATGCTCATGGCTGGATTCATCAAGATTTGCAGTGTGCACACACCCAGTAGTAACCCCAAACTACCACCACCTAAACCTCTACCAGGTAATTTACACCAAGCAGCATTTGTGTGTCTGTGCATGCTTTAATTATTTCAGATGTTGATAAAAGTGCAGTAGTCTAATATTTTTTTTCACTTCTTACTTGTACAGATTACTGGCAAGATATGTTAAATTTGATCTAAAAAGTAACTTTTTAAGTCATTATCTCATGACAGAAGTATTACATGGCTGAGTAAATTCACATTTACTTTTGGCACGGAATGCTTGTTTGTGCTTGGACGGACCTCCCATTAGTCATTTTATAGACACTTTACTCCTTGTGTACATGTGAGGGAATGAGCGTAGGTAGGCTCAAGGATATAAAAAAAAATGGCAAATGGCCCCACCTACTTAACTGTTGGACAACTAATCTGGAGAAAAAAATTTACACCTTGCCTAATGCACCTTTAAAGCCATGGTTTAATGGTCTATTTCTGTCTAAAATTACATGCCAGTTTCAAATGTAGTATATATATTATTATGTTATTATACTTATTAGCCTGTTTTACTGCTAGCTTCAATTAAAATAGTTTAATCCAAACTTCACTAGTTAAAAAACAAGTAAACGTATAAGATTATATTAATTTATATAATCTGATAAAACAACTGGAAATTCCAGGAATAAAAAGATATACAACTCCAATGAATTGCAGTTATTAAGTAATGAGCCTATAAATAAATAGTTGGATTATGTTCTTAAACTAAATCTGCGCTGATGGGATCTGTAGAATTATTTTATAGTTAAAGGGATCCCTGGCTACAAATAGACTCTGCACTTAAATCTGTCATTTTATTTAGCTTGAACTTACAATACATGCTGTCTCTGTGTCCTTCATCCACAGGTACTCTGAAAAGGAGGCGAGCCCAACATGCTAGCCAGCAGCAGCAGCAGCAGCAACAGCAGCATCAGCATCATCACCATCACCACCACAACCAGAACCAACACCCTCACGTACATGGCCATCAGAACCAGCGTCCTTCCCAGCGCCAGCCTCAGCCCCCACGCCACCACCGCCAAGCACGTGAGAATTACCAGATGGGCCAAATGAGACGCTGATGCCCCCCAGAGCACCACTACCACACCCTGCCAGAGCCTGCCTACATTAGGAAAACAGTCACTACAGTCACTACACTACATTGCTTCACAGCCAGATGCTGAGGATTCTAATCTCAGCTTGCCTGGGAAACACTAAATCATTTCCAGCTGTCAAGAATTCTAATATTCTTAACCATGTGCTGTTCTACCACTCCAGATTTAATCAGGACTTGTTACTTGTGGCTGTAGAACAAGGCATTACTCCAAAGAGTCCAACTGGACCAGCACATGAAATCCTCACTACATACCCAGTTTTTCACTTCATCAACCAGGACCGATTTTAACAGCTACACACAATAAAATGTGCAGTATGTGACAACATGAGCAGGTTTTTTTAAAAGCAGCCTTTGTCAAAAGTCATTACCCTAAAAGAGGAATCGTTTACAATAATACGTCCAGCTGTCCATCTCGGATATCTGGGCTAGTCCATTATGCTTCCGTTCATTCCAGTCTTTATACTGAGCCACCCGAACATAGTGGAGAACATCTCTGCTCCGTTTAGCAGAAGTGAGTTCGATGCTTGTGAACATTTCAGGTCTCTCTTTGTCAAATCTCAGCACAGGAAGACAATGAAAAACATCTGGGACCTTTGCTTCATTCCCTTGACAAAAAATTGCATTAACAGCAGACAAAAATGAAGATTTTTTTTTTTCTGAAGTTACATATATATTTTTCTCTTTTCTCTTTCCCTTCATCGTTGCTATATTGAAAGAGCACCAAGGTCTAAGCGACCAGGCGTAAATTTTTACCATCACCTGTCATTTCAGTTATGTTTCTCTATCAAACCCTCGGGTTTGGGATGAAAGCATCTATTTATTCTCATGATTATTCTTAAGCAAAAGATCAAGGCTGTTATTTTCTCCATGCAGCAAATGCATACTGCAACGTTGTACAGATTACAACTGTATAGTGAAAAGAGATTTGTATTATATGTGAGAAATATTTCTTCTACTGCTCAGAACAAAAATAAGTTGTCGCTTTCATCAATATTTCTCAGGACTTGGACAGAAATAAAGGTACTGTACAGATCTTGAGGATGGTGGGATTTGCAGGAGGATAAGAGCACGTATACATGAAATTGAGCTGATTGTTCCATTTGGCTCTGTCCTTTTTTTTTTTTTTTCTTTTAAATTGCTTATCCAGTGTGTGTTTGGTGGAGCAGTGCACAAATTCACTACAGAACTCTAGCGTTGTCCTCATTCCTCATCGTTTTCTCGCTTCTTGTCACCTCAGATTTCACTTGGTGTCATAATCCAGAAGATTAATCTGCACAGCTAGTGAATACGTGTATTTAAACGTGCATGCTGCAAGTGCTCTAGGAGAGACCTCAGTCCAGCTAAGCTAAACGTGTACATTACTACAAAGGTACGTGGTTAGGATTTGTTTATCCGTTCACAGTTTACATGTAAGGACCATAATTAGTTTATTCATTGGGAACAGTTGCACTTACTGTTTACTTACGTTAACTGTTGTTAATTAATGAAGACATTTGTCAAACCTCTGTGGATTAACCAGTGTCTTTATGAAGTTCCAACAGCTACAAGTCACGTTGATCATAGAATTACCTCTAGCCTCGCTTAAACCATGATATGACGTGTCAGACTAAAGCAAATTCACTGTCAATGTCGAAATGTAATAAGTAGGAACACTCAATACTTTTACTCAGCAAGAAACAAACAAAACGATTTGAAACATTCCAAATTATAGCCTGAACTTTTTAGGTGAGGAAACATTTCTAAATAAATCTGCGTAATTTTAAGGATCCGATTGTTTAACGATATATATATATATAAAACGTAAGCAGTAATCAAATGTCTAGAGCTAACACTGATGTTCATAGCACAATTTACTTAAATTGTACTTTTTTTAGTGTAATTAGATAAGTCATGGGAAATGTTTGCCCTGCTGTAATCGGTTTATTTGTGTTATACTTTTAACTACAGGTTGTGCAACAAAATAAAGACCATTTACTGCTTAACATGACTAAACATCTAGAGTTTACACTAGCATTTCTGATGAACATGAACTAAATTATTTAGTTATGAAATGCTATCTTGATGGTGAGGTGAGATAAAGGCCTTACGTATCACCAACATTTCCGTCAAAACAACACCGACATGTGCATAAAGATACAGCATGTTTCTGAAGCCAGGCTGTAAAGTGAGCAAGCAGGCAGCAATCATGGGAGTTCCAGGTACTGATAGTGGGAACAGCAGTGTTTGACCTCAGGTCACCTCTCACTTTCTCAATGAGAGTCTCACCCAAACAGAATCATTTGAGTTTCTTAGTCATTGTATTTGCTTCCATCAGTAAGGATTTTATTGGTATGCAGAGGTTCAGATTTAGGGCCCAGTTGTGCTTTTCTGTCTTTTTAAATGCATTAAAACAGAAATTGTGCTGCATGGAGTAACTGGGCTGTGTTTTCTGAGAGCCACTGATGTGAGATCTCTGTCTTAAAGGGCCATAGAGCAGCTTGGATGCCATCAGGTAAACTGCTCTGTGGACAACATTGTAAACTGTTGTATACTATGTACAGTTCCTGGAGCATTTCTTTTAAATTTGGAGATAAATATGAGATTTTGATACTTGTCTGTCTATTTCTTCCCTCTTTTTTTTTTGTTTTTTTTTGAAAATCTAAATGTGACCATATAGTGATATTTTCTCTTGACTCTTTTCTTTCTTTTTTTTCTTTAATTTCCACTACATTTGTCAGAATAGCCTTGGATATTAGAATACTACTCTTTCTTTATGGCAGCAATCAGAATATTTAAATACAACGAAGTGCATCATTTTTCTTCTTCTTTTTTTTTTGTCTGTTTCTTATGTGGTGTGACATGGATAGAGGAGGAATACCTGCCTGTCTCTGACATTTTCTTTTTTTGGTTTTTATTTTGTGTAGTCTTGGTGAATCTTTATAGAAAAAAAAAGTGCACTGAAATTGTCTGAATTGAGTCAAAATTATTGTAGGTGGTATAGGCAGAACGATCACAAAAGTTAGAAGCAAACAAAAAAAAAAATACTACTGTCTGTTAATGTTAACTGTGTTTTATACAGTACCTAAATTTTTGTTCACTTTGAACATTTTTACTTAACATTTCAAAACGTATTGTGCAAAGACATGTAATTTTGAGTACTTGAAATGCATTAATAAAAATGGTCAATCGAAATGATAACATGTAACATCCAAGCATTTCTTTTAAACCGAGCGTTTTAGCCATTGACGTTTTTAAAATCTGTTTCAAATTTCTCTGTTTCAGTTTGACGTGAGGCAAATTCCTGTCCGTGTGTTGTCTCTTGAAGATTCCTGCTGCTCCTCTTCTTTTTGCTAGCATGTTGACAGCGAACAAACTCGTGTTCTTGTGAGGGTTTGAGGTGTGTCACGGCAGCTGTTTGACCGCAGAACCATGACCTGAAAGTAGAAGAGAAGTATAGCATCACAATAGTACTAGGGGTAATAGGGGCAGGGGTGGCTCAATGGTTAAGGTGTTGGATTACTGAATCGTAGGTTGGGGTTCAAGCCCCAGCACCACCAAGCTGTAACTGTTGGGCCCCTGAGCAAGGCCCTTAAGCCTCAACTGCTCAGTTGTATAAATGAGATAAATGTAAGTCACTCTGGATAAGGGTGTCTGCCAAATGCCATAAATGTACTACAATACAATACTACTATAGTGACAATATGTATATTCAAGTACTGATGATTTGATGTCAGTGCATAGGATCTTAAAATCAGCAGATTTAACAATGCAGAGTGTGGCAAAAAAAAAAAAAATTATGGCAGGCAGAAAGGTGCAACTTATGATTCATCCTTTTTTCACACTCCAACCACATTTCACTCACTTCTCTTGGCTCTCGCCAGATTTGAGTCGTATTTTGGCCACAGTGAGCTCCATGTCATTCGGGCCTCCGCTGCTGCTCATGAAGGTTGTGACTCGTCTCCACCAGCTGCTCAAAGCCTCCTCTCCTACCAAGCGCAGGCGCACTGCTCTCAGCTCCCCCAGCAATGTCCCCACTGCAGCCAGAGATGAGTATGTCTTGTTCTCAGGATGCTCCAGCGACCTGTGCAAAAGTGTCAAAATAGAACATAGTATGTATATATATATAGTATACACGTTTCAGACACGAAATTAAAAACATTACCCCCCCCCTTTGCTCTCAAAACAGGCTCAGTTCTTGGTGTTGGAATTCTGGTCCAACTTGAAATGATTGCATCACGTACTTGCTACACATTCATGCTGCAATCTCTCTTTCGCCCACATCCCAAAAGTGCTCTATTGGATAAAACCCTGGTGACTCAATACAGCACTGAAGTACAGATGAGATGTGCTTTGTGATGTGGTGCATTATCATGCTGGAAGTACCCATGATAAGAAGTGTAAATTGTGGCCATAAAGAAATTCATGTGGGCAACAACACTAGTCAGATGGATGTGGCATTCAAATGATACTCGACTGGTTTTAAGGGGCCCAAAGTGTGCCAAGAAATCATTCCCCACACCATTACCCCACCAGTAACAGTCTGAACTGCTGACGCAAAGCACATTTCCGTGGATGTATGACTCTAACCTCTGCATGTTGCAGCAGAGATTGAGATTCATCAGACCAGGTTGGGCGTGTCTGTGCCCCCTGTAGTGTCTAATTCCCGTTCTTCACTCTGACTGCAGTGCAACCTGATATGATCATATCTTGTATCTGCCACAAGGTGTTTAGTGTATTACGCATTTTCATACTTTTCTCCTCGCCGTGGTTGGAAAAAGATTTACTGTAGCCTTCCTGTCAGATCAAAACGTTCTGTCCGTTCTCCTCTGAACTCTCTCACCAACAAGCCGTTTCTGCCTGCAGTGCTGCCTCACAGTAGATTTTTCCAAATACTTCGAAACGCTCGCACCGGCCCTTCAACAACAGCCGTATCACTTGACATGTAGCTGCAGGATTTTATGCATTGTGTAGGTGTCACATGATGACACATGGAAATTTGGATACTGGAATACTGGAATATTGTGTGAAGTGGCTAGTGAGAGATATATACAGATATAGTTCTAGTCATTACTACTTTAAATTAATATAGTACATTAAATAAGTCCTAAACCTTTGAAGAATCAAATAATTGTCCGTTAATTAGGCGGCTCATGCGCATACTCGGTGTGTGAGTTATGATTATAATTTATAAATTGCATGTAAATATATACAAATACATATACAATATGTACTGATTACATTACGTTCTAGGGGGCAGCTTGAAATGTACTTACAGGGTAATAGGGATGTACTGGCTCTCTCCTTCACTTCCAATAAGAGCAATGGAGACGGAGGTTTTGACCTGCTCGATCAGATTCATCACCAGAACTTTAATCTGGTAGTGATAGACTGTAGGAATAAAAAACAGAAAGATGTATATAAATAAATGCAGCAATGGCACAGAGAGGGAGACTTCTAACATTAACATTAATCAACCTGCCCTAAAGGAATGCTCTAGCCAGTTTTATTCAAATAAATAAATAAATAAATAAGATAACGGATACTAAGACTTCATATGAAAATAGGGGTTCAACATAAGTCTTAAAGTCTAACTACAGCCCTTAGACTTGTGAGTATTGAATAAACAATTGTTGTGTCCTTCTCACAGTGCGGAGTGGGAAACTCTTACTGGGAAAATTCTTACTGGTGTTTACATGTGTGTGCACCACAGATTCAGCATACACTAAGAAAAGAAGTACTATATTGCATCTTACCTTTTGTCACTGTTGTGGTACCATTAAGAGTACCTCTTATAATACCTTTAGTGTGTTGTAGTTTACCTTTAAATGACTGAACCTTGAGAACCACACTTGCACCTTTATCTATCGTTTCATTTAGAGGTGCACTGCATGCACTTACAGGTAAAACATGCACATTAAAGGTACACAAGATGTGCACTTAAGGGTAATACTGACTGACAAGGAAAGATTTTATGTTTTATGAGTTTGAAAATTCTGGTGATTACATTCATTTACATTATTCAAATACAGGGGTTAGACAATGAAACTGAAACACCTGTTATTTTAGACCACAATAATTTATTAGTATGGTGTAGGGCCTCCTTTTGCGGCCAATACAGCGTCAATCCGTCTTGGGAATGACATATACAAGTCCTGCACGGTGGTCAGAGGGATTTTAAGCCATTCTTCTTGCAGGATAATGGCCAGGTCACTGCGTGATGCTGGTTGTGGAAAACGTTTCCTGGTATGCTGACATTACCCTGGATACTGTGGCTCTTGATACATCACAAA
>JAOVVG010000010.1:15024702-15038411 GCA_028566375.1 Leptodoras nelsoni
TGGCCACTATCCTGCAAGAAGAATGGCTTAAAATCCCTCTGAACACTGTGCAGGACTTGTATATGTCATTCCCAAGACGAATTGGCACTGTATTGTATTGGCTGCAAAAGGAGACCCTACACCATACTAATAAATTATTGTGGTCAGGTGTTTCAGTTTTATTGTCTAACCCCTGTATATAGTTACATTACTATATTAATTTATTCATGCATTTTATGGCACATTTAAGTATAACCACTGTACATTTTACTAATATTTATTGCTACATGATGATTTTTTTTTTTTTTTATATTCTATAACATTTTTTATAAATATAATTATGTATTTATAAATACTTTTTTCTTTAATTTTATTTTTTTGTATTTATTTGTTTCAATTATTTATTTTAATGTTATATATGACTGTCATTTTGGTTTTGGTAAACCATCAACATAGACACATATTTAGATATTTCTATCTGGCATTTATGAAAATCTAATAAAGAAAATAAAACAGTTGGTACACAATAGTTTTTTTAAATAGTTCATTAAAGCACTGACACCTGACAATAATGATCACACTTAGAAAAGTGTATCATGGTGTTTTGATACTGAGATTGTGTGGTCATATTGCCCAGCTCTAGCCAGCATGGGAATGGCATCGTATGAACCCGGGCTTATGGAGAAGTATGAGGTTTGTATGTAAGGAGCAACACCTTGTAAAGATAAAGCTTAGATAGATAGCCTGATTAGATAATGCTGTTGTATTTCATTTTTCACATTTATGATAGACACCCTTATCCAGATTGACGTGCATTTATGCTCAAAGGTCCATCAGTGGCAGCTTGGAGGTGCTGGGATTTAAACTCATGACTTTCTGATCAGTAATCCAACATCTTAACCACTGTGCTGCCACTGGATTTCAGACAGTGTTTCTTTTGGAGAAGGGAAAAGTACAAGATGTCATTTATATATTTTTCAAGAAAAGAAAAAAAAGTTTCCATGTAAAGAAGAGAAGCTCTGTTTGCTCATTTCTCCTTCTCTTATTCTCTCCCTGTTTTATGTCTTTCTCATGCAGCAAGATGTGGAGAAGTTTACAGACATTGAAAAACTCTACCTCTACCTTAAGTTGCCTTCTGGTCCCAGCAGTGGTAATGACAAAAGGTACGTTCATACATGAAATTGCTTGTTGGTAAATAGTGTGATGGCACTACTCTCATCTCATCATTCATTCCCCCTTTTCGTTTTAGTTAACATTTTAGCTTATGATCATCATCTTGTCATCTTCGACATGCCACTGGCTTATCATCGCTGTTTGTTCTGCTCTCCTTATGTGCACACATGATCTAAATGCCATCCGTCATGAATGTACTGATATTATTTCTGTGTAGTCGTCCCCCCTGTTGTTCGTATGCTTTTTCCATTACTCTATGAATCTTCATGAACTTTTCATGCCACTAAAAACAATATTTTGCAAATTTTTTGGCACTGCAATACCCAGCATCCTGTGTTTTGTCATTTGTTTCCCCATATCTATTCATCACTGCAATCCCTAATTCTCACCATGATGTCCAATAGGACTGAAAATCAGAGGGGGTCTACAAGTCCTGCAACATGGTACTAAAATTTTAAATAACTCTATTTAAGTCAGAAACAAACTAAAAACAGTTGTCTTGTAATGACATATAAACGAGACCTACAAGCAGAGACGGAGCTGTCGTACAGGATTCTGGGAAACCCTTTATTTTTCCCTCTGTTTTTCTTCTAGTGACCAGAATTCCATGTCATCCAGTCGGACCCAACAGATGTACGCTTTCAACTGGATTCGGAATCACTTAGAGGAGCATCCAGAGACCTCACTGCCAAAACAAGAGGTGTATGATGAGTACAAGTACGTGTAAATTCATGTATTAGTTCACATTACGCAACATTAGGATGTGATGTTATGGTTCCTGATGCAGAATTATGGGAAAGTAAGGAAGTCATTTATATAGAGAGCACGTTAAAGCTCAATGTGCTGTTCATAATAATGGATATAAAAAAACATATGAATGTACACTTATCGTTTAAAACAAATACACAAACCACCATAATCATGTCAAAGGCTAACTGACAAAAGTAGAGTAATTTTAGTCTAGATTTAAAAGCAAGAATGGAAGGTACAGACCAATGCCCAGGGTTGGTTGTAGGTTGTAGGTTGTTCCACACACTCCTCCTCCTCCCCTTCTCGTAGCTCTTGGACGGCTTACCGAGTTACAGTCTGGGGGGCCAGTTCCATAAGAGGGCTAAATTCACTGACACTAGGCCATGTCTCAGTTAAAAATAGGAAATCAGGGGTTAAAAAGAACTTTCAAGATAAAAGTTTGGTTTATTAGTGGCCTTTTCATTGAGGTGTACGCTACGGACCAGCCTCTGTAGGTTTACGAGAACCGTTCCCCCACTTCTACACTGATATGGACACAACCGGACACAACCGGCCAGCTGAAAGCCAATTAGTCAGGCAGGACACACCTGAGCTGAGCATGTTCCAGCAAACATTCGTGGACAAGATGACTCCACTTGATAAAATCAGGAACAAAGATGGTGCACCGGGACTTCACTGAAGCCCTGATTAGTGTCCTGATCAGAGCCAGATGCCTCCATGTTTGCCATGTTTCTTGCTTAGCTGCACAACAAGGCAGAAAGGAGACACAGGGGGCAGGGGGTGGGGTGACAAACCTGGGATGTAAAGGCAGATCGTACTCTGAGGAGAGTCTGATGGTCAAACTACAGGCGAGTGGATACATCACAGTGGGGGAGACGGACAAACTGACACAACATGTACGAGATGACGGCTAGCCAAAAACACCGGCATCGACTTACTCGACTTACTCTTCTCAAGAGATCAGATTTATTAAGATTGGTTGGCCAAAACTATCCATGTTGTGCAAGTACTCATATCCAACAGCCTAGCCTTATACTTGGCTTATACTAGACTTATTACTTAGCAACAACAAAATGGCAAAGCAATGGTACCACACCCGCAACCATGGCAACTAAGGCTGTATGAAGCACCACTGGCACTTTTAGTGCATGCCCAGTGCTGTGGAGTCAGTATGGTTTTTTTTTTCTTCCACCAATATGGCACTCACCGCAACAACCACAAGAAAAAAAGATGCCTTCCTAAATAGTGTTTTAAGTTTTTTGTATTGGAATGCATAGGAGTGTAAAATCCATACATCATGATGCTTAAAATCCACACACCATGATGCTTAATGCATGTATTTTAAGTGGGATCAATAAAGGCTATCTTATCTTATGACTGAATGACATGACTGAATGGCCATTGTTTTATGTCATAGAGGCATTTCATGCTACCACTTTTGACTAATGCTGCAAACTCAGCAGACAAACATTCATTGACTTTGAAGTGGGAAGAATAAACACATACTTCTCTGCCCATTCTGTTTGTCATCTTTTTTTTTATTTTATTTTTTTTAAAGTAAAATCAAGCCAGAAGGAGGAAATTTAAAGACCGTGCTAAACTTCCTGAATTAATTTCTTTATCCCTGTAGCTGTTTTCTGGTCCAGGCTGCTTTCAGCTAAATAACTTCCATACACGTGTGTGATTGGCTGCACCAATGATCCGCTACAGAAACCACAATATATTATCTTTTGAAAACTAGAAGACGGGGAGGTTTTTTTTTTTATATTTATTTTATTATTTATTTTTATTAAACAGTGTTGCTTCAGTATTTTTCAAGTCCACTTTAGTCCATTGAAAATCTTTGCTGGGCCATGGTTCTTCCAGTTGATGACTGCCATCATAGAGGATATAAATAAGTTCATTCATTTTGTGGATAGCATTGAACTCAAAAACTGGGTTTTATTTATTCATATTTGTGAGCCATCCTGTTTGTGCGAGAGACTCTGATTCCAGTTTACTTTTCCAACTTTCTTTAAGGTTGCTTCATTAATTTTTGGGTTTGCTTTACAGGAGCTATTGTGACAATCTTGGCTACCATCCTCTAAGTGCTGCTGATTTTGGAAAGATCATGAAAAATGTCTTTCCAAACATGAAAGCACGTCGCCTTGGAATGCGAGGAAAATCTAAATATCCTTTTCAGAGTTTATATGTGCTGAATTTTGTCTGTTGTTATGCTGTCTAATGTGCATCTACTGTATGTAGTGTCCAAACGTAGTTGTAGATCTGTGTTGTTGTGTTTAAGCACAAACATTATCACGGTATGACACTTAACATCATCTCACATACTGTTATAGTGGACTGAGGAAAAAGGCTTTTGTGCATATGCCATCTTTGCCTAACCTGGACTTGCATAAATCAGGAGATGGGGTAAGTGTTAATCTGCCAGATCCCATTTTATTCCCCAATATCATATTTTCCAAACCAGGAATTGCAGGATTTATGGGGGGGGGGCTTTATTTCTATATAATGTAGGACACAAAAAAATGTGCAGGTTCATTCTAGAACTGCTATTTGATAGATTTGGTCAATTTCTAACACAGCTTTGTGATTGTCCTCTTGTCTCACTGCAAATAAGTTTAGTAGCACAGGGCTTACAGAAAATAAGTCAGTAGAGTAGGACCTAGAAAATATAGTTAGTGAATATAAGAAGACAAAAGCTAAAAGTGGTTAAAGGCTATAGGAAGTTAGAGTGAACAACCAGTCCAGAGCACTGTGAGAGACCTGAATGTCCATTCCTTTTAGCTCTCTTCTGTGTTGCCTTTCACTTTCTATACCAGATTTCTTCTTCTGTGTCTCTGACTTGAATGTGTATACATAACTGTGTAATGGGAAATTATATAGAAATAAACCATGTAATCAGAACAGCCTACTAACTCCTTTTAGGTAACAGGTAACATTACACTTCGTCCAGTGTCGGGTAAAAATCTGTTAAAGTATATAGAGCATGCACTAGTATTGATAGTGAGTATATGAGTATCATATGCATTATATGAGGTCTGTCCAGAAAGTATTGAGAATTTATTACGCTTTTATAAATAGTATTAACATATGATCTGGGCACTTCAAAGGTAACTGAAATGGGTCCTATGGTTTATCTGAGATCCCACTCTATCTGACCTTGAACCACCATCTCATGTGTAAACCCTATGAAGGGATTTTTATTCTCATTACTTTCTGGACAGACCTCATGTGTTCTAGTGTTGCATTGTTAAAAAGAGGTAAAAACAATTCTTTATTAGCTTTCTTTAGTGTTAGAGAAACAGTTTGTGGAATTCGTGCATTTTATGGACTCCTTTATAGCATTATTTCCAGTTAACATGATGTTTCCCATGATGCTACTGAGCTGCTTATGTTTCAGTCATTTGGTTTTCCCAGGTGAGGGACTTCATATTTAGTTAAATGTTTGGGAGAATTTATAAATGCATTTAGTTATTTAATGTTAAGACAGGGTGAACCTGTAGCACATTTTGTTTACAGTATTAAATGTCTGTCCGTAGCCATATTCGATTTATTATGTTTTATACAGAGAGAAATTCATGCTGTTTAATTTTTCTTTCTCTTCAATCCTCGTTTTTTTTTCTTTTAAAGTTTGCTCAAAATAATCTGAGAACTGAATCATTATTGCAAATTGAATGGAGTGTATAGTTACACCTGTACCTGTTCAGGATTTTTTAGATAGAAGTAAAAAAAAACATAATTGTTTTAGTTTTTCTAAATGTTTGACACTAAAACTTTTTTTGAACTAATGTTGGCAAAAAATCAATTAGTTGCCAAAATGACCAAACTCCTGTTTTCAGTGTGAGCTGTTGGAGCCAACTGGTCAGTCTCCCAGTGCTGAGGATGAGATGCGTTCTGCAGCCTGTGGCCTCGTGTGTGAATGGGCACAGAAAGTTCTGAGTCGCCAGTTTGACAGTGTGGAGGATTTAGCACGCTTTTTACTCAACAGTCACTACATTGGCACTAAATCCATGGCGGCACTAACTGTTATGACTGGAACCCCAACAGGCAAGGACCTCTGATAATCCACACTTAGATATGTGTGATATTTATGCATTTCTAAACCATGTTTATTTTGTCAAATTGTTCATATACTTTGTGGATCCTACTAGGTGTTAAAACGCCCACCCCGGCCTCTGCGTTCGTGCCAACTGGTGACACCAACTCTTTCCAGCCCCAAATGAAGACTCTCCCTTCACCCTCTGTTGACACCAAGCAGCAGCTACAGAGAAAGATTCAGAAGAAACAGCAAGAACAGAAACTTACTTCTCCATTGCCAGGTGATGCACAAGCGAGAAGAGCTGAAGCAGGCACCCCAGGCCTTGGGTCTAGTATCACCTCTGGAAGTCCAGCTTTGTTGTCCTCACAGCCTGCAATAGGTATTGTGGTGGCTGCAGTTCCAAGCCCCATCACGGTAATCATTCATTCCTTTAATACACTTTTTTCATGTTGTTGTTTTCTTATTTACTGTTTATTTCAAAGTGATTTTTAGGAATACTTTTTTTTAATTCTCAGCTTGTTAGGAGACTCTGTGTTGAGTATCTGGTAAAATTACCATACAGATCTGTCATTACGTTTAAATACATAAAGAGCAGCTTGGTACTTGGGGGGGATAAGACATTTGCGATTTGAACATAGCAAATAATTTTTTGATTACAAGTTTTTTTTATTAAATACATTATCTTGTTTTAAAAAATACTTTCAAAATGGCAATTTTGTTTAAAAAATTTATATTTATTTTTTAAAAGCCTCATGATTTAAATGTGGGGAAAATTACTTAAAGATTTCTAAACTGCCTGCACAATTTCAACAAGATGACTTACTCCAATTTGTTTATAAAAAGGAAATAAAAATAAAGTTATTCTCATCCACGTTTACAGAGGAAATATAAAATAAAATCCAATTTTAAAATTTCGGACAAAAAAATGACTGTCCGAGATGCACTCTCTTTCATGGATATGAGTGAATATAGAAGGATATAAAATAGAAATGATTTCTGGTTGCTTGTATGGGATTTCTATATTTTTGTGTTTTGTAGAGAAAAGGTTTAGTCCTGTCGACTGAAAGCTTGCCTTACAAAATCCAAATAGTTTTGTATAGCATAAGACTTAATGAGTCTTTTCACCTTAATGATACATAAGGAGCTGGTAGTGATAAATTTGATATTTATTTAGTTTGTAGATATGGTTCATCATGTGTAGTTAAGATTAAATGATTTTCATGCCATGACCTAGTTACCATGTTTAGTATCTGCTTATCTGCTTGTGCATAAGTAATCTTTTTGTTTTGGTTTTCTTTTAGGTTCAGAGGAATAGACAGCTGATGACGTCTCCAAGTCCAGTTGCGGCAACAGAGGGAAAAGTTTTACCAGTGAATTTCCAAGTGGTAACCCAGCCTGTTAAGCAGTCCCCTAAAACTCCGCAGAATATTCCTGCCAGTCCTGTTGGGGACAGGTTAGCCAGACACAGATACGCCCAGATTCTCCCTAAACCCTCTGCCACAAGTGGCATTACTCTTCGTTCCCCCCCAACACTCCTTATTACTAACAGCCCTATAAAGACAGTGATGCCCACTCCACATGTCAGTTCTGTTAATGTTGTCAAGATGACCGCTATATCATTGACACCTAACAATAGTGGTGGTAGCAGCACTCCAACACCATTACGACCTGCTTCAGCTGGTGTCAGTAGCACTGTTTCCCAGGAAGAGTTTAACCAAATTCAGCAGGCTCAGAATGGCAGCTCAGCTACTCTACATTCATCTGGAGCTGCTAGAGTTTGCCGTCCTGCCACAACGTCGATTCTACCCATTTCGTCCGTTAGTGAAGTCAAGGTATCTGAAGCTGTGAACGATAGTAACTCATCTGCTAGTGCCGAAAAGCAGAGCACTGCACCAGGGAACAATATTGGGCAAAAGAATGAGAGGGCCACTAAATATAGGGCTTCCAGTGAACCTTCTCTTCTTGTCAAGGCATCCCCAGTGCCTGAAAGAGTTACTAGAGCCAAAAGTGACTCTGCAACACCTCCAAGTACAATCATAGGGGCAGCTGTCCCAATTAGCAATAACAGCAGTGATCATCATCAGGAGAGTACTTTGTATCTGACTGTTATGAATCAGAATGCTGACATTGGATCCAATGACACAGCTTCCCCACCTGGCCAGTCACCAAAAGATGCTGTTCTTGGATTGAAATGTCCTCGAAAGCGGTCTGCTTCTGTTTTGGAGTCTCATGCAATCCCAGTTAAGAGGGTGTTTATATCCCAACAGTCTTTGGATCCCAGTAACAGTCTTAAACCTAGTCTTGTAATAGCCACGAAGAAGATACAGAGGCCAGGAACTCCTGCAAGACCAGAGAGTGCTCCATGTAAAGTCACTTTGAAACAGAACTCTCTTCCAACGCAAATCCTGGCACTTTCTGATACACCCATTGGAAGCACTCCTCAGACTATTTTAAGTACTCAGAGCTCTTCACAGGTTGAGCATGGGCACAGCTCTGTTGAAATAAGCCCTACTGATATAGGCTCTTGTAATAGCACATCATCTGATCAAACTTTATTGCAACAAATTGTGAGCCAGCAACAAGTTACCATTGCCATTTCTCAGGAGGCATCTGCTGTGAGTGAGCTGAAGAGCTCATTACAAGACTACTCTCAACAGATACAGGCAGAACA
Source organism: Leptodoras nelsoni (assembly GCA_028566375.1). NCBI lineage: Eukaryota > Metazoa > Chordata > Actinopteri > Siluriformes > Doradidae > Leptodoras > Leptodoras nelsoni. Next base: position 15,033,315 of record JAOVVG010000010.1, read on the forward strand.
AAAGCAGGTAACTGCTAGTCACTTGCCATTGATGGCCCAACCTTCTGAAGCATCTGCTCAGTTGTCACTCCAGCAAGACATTGTTGACTTTGATGGAGGTCAAGCCAGCATAGACTATTTCCCCTTCAATGATGATGACATGACACAAGATAGCATAGTAGAAGAGTTGGTGCAGATGGAGGAGCAAATGAAGCTGAATAACAGTCTACAACCTTACCTTAGTTCTCTTGACATACCATTGCAAGGCCAGTCAGCTCAAAGCACCATCCTTTCCTCTCACCAGACTGGCACTCAGTTCTACCACTCTGCCCATAGTAGCACCACTCCAGTACACACTCCTACCCCAACACCAACTCCAACACCTACTCCAACTCCAACCCCTACCTCTGAAATATTGCCAGGGGGGCACAGCTTGACCAGGGAAAGTCCTTGCTGTAGAGTGGCACCTATTACCCCAGTTGATGGGATTTTAGGTGGTCGACATACACCTATAAGCACTCCGTTGTCCAACTGCAGCAGCAGTGTCCCACCAAGTCCTGTTGAATGTCGTAATCCCTTTGCATTTACCCCCATTAACTCAAACATACCAGGTTATCATGATGGCAGTGTAGTGTCCAGTAGCCCAGTCAAGCCCATGCAGAGACCAATGGCCACACACCCAGATAAAGCCAAGATGGATTGGATCAACAATAGATATAACAGCACTTCAGGTTCCCCATCAGTTTCCAATAGTAATACTATTGGAATCCTTCCAAGCTATCAGGACCTGGTGGAGGACCACTTTCGTAAACCACACGCATTTGCTAAGCCAGGGCAGTCTTATCAGTCTCAATCCAGGCACCAGGATGGGCATTTGGGTCGGTTAACAGCTGTGGCACCTCTACAACAAGGACAACAGATGATGGAGAACAAACAAGAAAGTTTTGCTGTACCAGCACCATTGGACAACAAAGTTACAGGTTGTACATCTGGGAATGGTGGTGGAACGTTTAGGTGTCGCAGTGTGAGCCCTGCTGTCCGTCAGCGAAATCTAAGTGGCACGTCTGTGCAAACCAACCCTTCCCCAAGGTCTGCTGTTTCACCATTCAATTCTCCCATAACTTCAGAGGTTCTTGGCATTCTTTCCAACAGTCATTCGGTGGTCACTGCCAGCAGCATGGCCCAAAGGAGCCAGTCAGTACCACTAAGCATCATGATGCAGTCTGAGATGTTGCCAATTGGCCAACAGGGGCAGCAGAGTAACAGTGCTAAGATCACCAGTGTGCTCCTAAGCAAAATGGACGCAGAGGCAGATGATACAGTTCGCGGGTTGGGTGTCAATAATATGCCCTCCAAGTACACAGCTCGGATGAACCTGACGCAGATCTTGGAGACTGCCCAGGCCTTTCCAGAAGGCAGTAACCACCATGCCCAACAGCTTTCTGTCTGCTCAAGCCCTTCACAGTTTGACTTCCAGAAGCCTGGGTTTCTCATAAGCACTGGAGATGAATCAATTACTTTTTCTAGTGATGGCCAAGCACAAACAGGCTCTGGGTTACAACAAGAGCAGCAGCTTCAACTGCAGGATCAACAGTTGGAGCTACAGGATCAACAACTGTTGCAAGATCAACAGTTGCAACTTCAGGAACAACCATTGCAACTCCAGGACCAGCAATTGGAATTACAAGACCAACATTTACAACTGCAACACCAACAACTGCAGCTACAAGACCAACAGCAGCTACAACATGATCCAGACCTCAGCCAGCAGCAGTTGCTGTCTCAAACTTCACAACAGGACGAGGAACAGCAGCAGCAGGAGCAACTAGACTTTAACAGCACTGTCAAGGATCTCTTGGGTGAGGATGGCCTCAATCCCAGCTCACAATTGGTTGGGCAGGTGGCATCAGAACTCAGTGCAGTAGCATCTGACTTTTCTAGTGAAATCCGTTTGACCTCTGACCTTTCTGGTAGCATCAATGACCTGAACACTTTGGATCCCAACCTTTTGTTTGATCCAAGTCAACAACAGGACCAATATGAAGACGCCACACTGGAGGAGCTGAAGAACGACCCGTTGTTTCAGCAGATATGCAGTGACACTGTGAATTCTGCTGGATTTGACTGGTTGGAGAACAAAGACCAATCAACAGTGGAAATGTTGGGTTAGTATTGTTTCCTTTTGTGTTTATGTTGTGGTTGTTGTTGTTTGTCACTATTTATGGTTTCTGTTGATTGTTCCGTTTTGTTTTCGTGACTGTCCTTTATGTTTTTAATGTGATTTGTCCACTGCATCAACACACTGGATACATGAGTCAGTCCAGTGGGAAGTGCCAGTCTGACTTGAAGTGTTCATTTATAGGATTGTGCTTTTTGTTTTTTTTTGTTTTTTTTTACCAGTTCATTCCAGTTTTCTCATCCTGACATTTCTGTCTATAGTTTACCATTTCTTTCTTTTGGCTGTGAATTAGCTGCCCCCAATGTGCGTACATTTGTCCTGTTATAACAACACAAGTTTATACTACCCAGTTACATGCATTTTAATACAATTTGTTTTACTTTAGCATTTGTTAGTACATTGGTATTTAAAATATCCTGTTCCCATGAATCGTAAGTGATGTGAAACTAAATGCAATATTTTGCATGATGAATTACTGAGTTTTTAAGTGTCTTGGATATGCATTGTGTTTGGCTTTGCGAGTATGTTGTTAAGTTACAATGCTAAAGAGTTTACTTAATTTTAACGTCATCATGACTGAAGTTTGCCATCACTCTTGCATATCTTAACTGTCAGTCAAATTAAAAGATTTAGGTGCTAAGAGGTGCTCAATAAAAGTAACTGGCATCTGCCACATCATTTTCAGTAATTATGTTCTATCTAATAAAATAGAAGAGTAGTAAACCTAATAATAGGCCATATTAATTGTACTGTTAAATAGAAGGATAATGAAGAGGATTACATTTTTGCTGTATCTACACTGTTTAAAAAAAGTGAATATTACATGAGGGAGATTAATCTGCCTTATTTCCAAAGTCCTAGGCCATAGGCTTAGGCTTTAAGGTGCAGAAATTTTTAAAGGCGTTGCTGTACATCCAGAAAAAAAAAAAAGCTTGGCTTTTTGTTATTGTGAATTATCGATGTGGTTTCAAACACATCCCTTAAATTTTAGTACATTTTAACATTCCGTGTAAATTTTCTTCACATTTTTTCCATTTAATGGCTAACAAGTGATATCATCAGAAGAGTATAGTGATGGCCAGATGCTGTCTAAGGCTATGTCTTATGGTCACATGTCCAACCTACTGGGTATTCATTGAATTTCAATCTAAAATCCATACCAAAGAACAGCTTTAAAAAAAAACTATAACCATTTGAGATTAGTTATATTCCTCTCCAAATTAACATCGTTTTTGAAGAAACCTGGTTGGACTTGTTGGTGAATAAAACAGGGTTTTATGGTACTTGATTTTCAGGTGGGATCATATTTGTGTATAGTATGTATATGGCAAATGTATCTGATGTACAGGTAATTATGGATGGTAAGCATGTTGTCCGAAGTCATTAATGGATTCATGAAAGCTTAATTTGGCTATTTGTAGTCACTATATTAATGCCCCATATGTAAAAATGACATTGTTTTATCAATACACTGTCTTAAAGTGATGGTTTTTAGATAGGTCTGAATACCCTTGAGAAAACAAAAGAAGAACTATTACATTGCTGATATTGAATCTATAGCCAGCACGATATGCTGTGTGTTACGTTTTTTGGCTTTCTGTGTAGTGCAAGTAATGCAGTCTGTTTGGTCTCTAGCTTGATGTGCCATTTTCCTTAGAGAGTGTTGGTTTCTTCTGCTTCGCAGATGTGATGTGTAAATTGAGAGAGGAAAAGACGCATGACGCATATATATATTATAAAAAAAAGACAAATAGTCATATATTAAATGTTCATTTTATTGTGACAGTCAAATATATTGCGCCAAGAACCCTGGAGTGGCAGGCACTGGAAATTCAATGGTTATGATTCAGCAAACTTGGGAAGTTCACTTTATTGCACTAAAGATTTTCCTTTCTTTTGTAACCATGCCTTTGTGAGACATTTAAAGGACAAAATGGAACAATTGAAGCTAGCAAAAATTGGATTATTTTTTTTCAGAGGTAAATTACAAAAGGGGAATTACACATGACATGGAAAATTACAATGAATTATTGCCTTGTGTAGCAATGTGCACTAATCTCAATGAGATACGCGTTTTACTCATTCTCATCCATGAGAATAAGAAAGATAAAAGCAAACAAAATTTAACCTTATTAAAAGTGAATAAAAGAGAACATACTTCACTATGTTATTCGATGATTGTATGTGCGCATGTATGTTGAATTATCTATTGTAGTACATGTTGTGACCACTCCCTCCACAAAAAAGGGACTGGTTGTGTTGACCAGGAAAAAAAAAGTAGTGTTCCTTTGAATAATACCTATGTGTTTGCTAAGTTAATATTGTTCTGTATGTTTTAGTTCTCAGATGTGTTCTTTTTTTCATACATTATTATGTTGGTTTTTTTTTTGTTTTGTTTTTTTTTTACAAAAATGCCTTTGTGAAGAAAACTGTAAATATTTTTTCTATGTTCTGACATTTATCAAGGCACTGATTATTTACTTTTTTTATTTCACGAAGGAAAAAAATCTAAACCTTACTTTTTTGATACACAGAAGTTTCATCAAACATTAAGTCTAATGCTGTATTTCTGACTGGTCTGATAGGGGGGAAAAAGTGTTTTCTTTCTGTCTATTTGAAACAGTAGAACCTTTCTCTGTGCTGTTGTCTGGTGTACTGCTCAGTGTACAGTAGCTTGTTAATATTGCCGAAGCATTTTAGCAATTATTCTTTCTCTTTTTTCAATGGAAAGTACACACAGGTGAGATTTTCTAAGTGGTTTTAAAGGCCAATAAAGATTTTTAAATAATCAATCCATCTTGTTCTGTTTTGATATTAAATGCTCTTGTATTGCTTTGAGTTTGTTGTCATTATTGTCATCCTTATCTACAGGGGTTAGACAATGAAACTGAAACACCTGTCATTTTAGACCACAATAATTTATTAGTATGGTGTAGGGC
>JAOVVG010000010.1:15039683-15051387 GCA_028566375.1 Leptodoras nelsoni
GCTGGTCCAATTTAGCCATGAAACCTCCCACACTAAAATGACAGGTGTTTCAGTTTCATTGTCTAACCCCTGTAGTATATTGGGACCACACTGCCCTCTAATGGTCTTTAGAAGATCTCCTGATGCTACCCTAAGCTTCATGCAACCAACTTGTATGTGAGGTCCCAGTGTAAACATCCATCTCCTGTTAATGTCCATGCTATAGACCAGATATCGTATTTTCTTTCATAACTCCTCCATCTACAGCCTGTTTCGGGTGACCATTTGTGACATTCTAAATGCTTGTAACAGCAGTTATTCATTGTTTTGTTTTTTTAAGTCACATGACCATTGAACTATGCTTATTGGAAGTCTAGAATAATGCTGTTAGGAGCATATACACCAATCAGCCATAACATTAAAACCACCTCCTTGTATCTGCACTCTTTGTCCACTGCCCACACAGGTGCACTTTGTAGTTTTGCAGTTTCTCTGCAGACTTTGTTAGCCCCCTTTTATGCTGTTTTCAGTGGTCAGGGCCCCCACAGGACCACCACAGAGCAGGTATTATTTGGGTGGAGGATGATTGTCAGCACTGCAGTGACCCTGATGTGGTGATGGTGATCTGAAGTCTAGTACCTAAGCTATTATGGAACTTTAGGGGGAATGTGGAAAGATCTTAAGGGGCTAAATCAAGTTATCTGATATACAGCTCACAGAGTATACCATACCTCATTATCACCATCATCCTCACCATCATCATCATCAGAGTAGCTATATGATATTTTGATGATATTTTCTAACAGTGCTATGTTGTTTGATTCCTTTTGATTCTCTGAGACTAAAGTAGGCTATGTTGGACCTAACATTGTATGTAATGCATAAACATGGCCGTGGTTCCTAAGCAGTTGTCCCAATGTCACTATCAATATAAGGTAACTTCGTATTCGTCTAATATGGTGAGTTACAGAGCCAAAGTGTTACTATCCACAAATACTGTTTGCCTACCATGTGTTTAAAATAACAGGATATGATCAGGATGTCTTATCTGTGAACTCTAACCCCGTGTGTGTTGTGTGCATGGGAGTCTGAAGAGTGTCGATCCTGATAATGCTCAGCTGACTTAACATCTGTTCTATTGTCTATATCCTGAATAGGGAGAGGGGGTTTGTGTGTGTGTGTGTGTGTGTGTGTGTGTGTGTGTGTTTGGTGGGGAGGGTCAATCAATACCGCTCACTGGATCGATATGACTGTTTATTGAGCAGCTGATGTGTGGCCGTCAATATCTTTTCATAATTACCCAAAGTTCAATGTTTGTAGGAAGCTGTCTGTATAGTGGGGCCTCAGTGCAACTCATGTAGCAGCCTTACAAACAGAAATGCATATAATTCCTCTAAATCTGTCTAATTATTCTACTTTAATAACATGCAGAGCAGTTTTACAGTTGCACTAAATGTTCACCTCCTTGTGTCGTGTTCTGTTTACTACTTAACAATGGATGCATTGGACAGCTGAGGCAGAAAATATGGGATGCACAGAACCATTTCACTTCATGTCAGCGGATGCTCTTAAAATATAAAATATAACTTACATTTACGTGTACATTTAGGCATTTAGCAGACGCGCTTATCCAAAGTGCTTTGAGGTCACCATCAACAAATATATTCTGATACTAGCTCAGATGTTTATTAAGAGTACAATCAGGTATGAAAAAGTTTTTATTGTGTGTCTGTGTGTTTTTTTGTTTGTTTTTTTAATGAAAAAGTATACCTAGTTTAGGAATCATAGATGACATAGATGCATCAAGATGACAAAGTGCTTTGTTTTAGTAAAAAGCACTTGGTGTGAAGTTCTATATCACCACTTTATGCGATCTGTTTTATGCTTGGGTCAAAATGAGCACAATATATTAATATATAACATACATAAATATAGGCGACCCGGTGGCTCGGTGGGTAGCACTGTTGCCTCACAGCAAGAAGTCCCGGGTTTGATCCCCGGGTGGGACGGTCTCGGGGTCCTTTCTGTGTGGAGTCTGCATGTCTTTCCCGTGTCTGCGTGGGTTTTCTCCGGGTACTCCGGTTTCCTCCCACAGTCCAAAGACATGCAGGTAGGTGAATTGGTGTCTCAAAGTGACCCGAGTGTGTGTCTGTGAGTGCGTGTGTGTGTGGCCTATGAAGGATTGGCGCCCTGTCTAGGGTTGTTCCTGCCTTGCACCCTATGCTGCCGGCTAGGCACCAGCTCTCCCGTGACCCTGAAAAGGAATAAGCGGTTAAGAAAATGGATGAATGAAATATATAGTGTTATAGCAGATGCACCAAAACTAAAATGGTCATTTTTATGATCCAAAGAGACAAGTGCATAAGTTTCATATTTTAAAATTAAAAACAGAGCATAAGAGCTAATAAAATATCCAGAATTATAGGCCTATAGGTTATGTGAAACTGATGAGGGAGTGAGTGGGTGAGTGAGTGTTACGTTTTAAACTTTTATTTAATTGCTCACTTGTCGTTAAGTTTCTAAAGATTGTTCTTCCATGACAATTGTTCAATTTGCAAATTAAAAAAAGTGTCAGTAAGACTGAGGATAAGCCTGCACTTGTATGCAGAGTCACTGTTTTCTGGCCTTGCACTTGACGTCAGGGTTGGGGGGGGCGGTTATTGCAGAGGGTCCGAGCTCAGTGACGCAATCACGTAAGTGCGTGAGGAGGGAGGGCGCGAGCACGGTGAACCCAGAATCGCGCTGGGGAAAGTCCGGTTAGTGAAGCGAGCTTGTGGACGCGCAGCCCTCGGAGCGCTTCTCCTCTCAGCACGGGGAGAATGAGACGGAAATTACAGTAAATGGCGCTCATTCGGAGGAGGAAAAGTCAGCAGTTGCTGATTTGGGGTTGGATTGTTTTGTCGTTTCCAGGTAAGACGAGCATTAATGTCCTGTTTACTTATTAATGTCGAGTTTTATGGATGTCCGAGGTTTTGAGTTTGACTCTGATAATAAAAAAAGTCATAATATTAATATTATAGTTAATACTATTTGGGTCTTATTTATTTAGTAGTATTTACATAGGAACCATATATGTTGCCTTATTGGCTTATAATTGAGCCTGTGTGCGGAATACGCTTGATGTGCCTTTATTGTATAATTGTACTGCAACACGAGTCAGTCCTAATCCTGTCAAAAGCACGATTTAGATCTGAAATAATCTGACTGCTTAGTATTTATTAATTTTGTTTATGTGTACTGAGCTACTTTCACCCAAGACAGACATCTTCTTATTCTGCTTTGGCTTTAGTATCCTAAGTACTTGATGACCTTTTACTTCTACTTTTATTTCTCACCCTTTTCACCTCCTGTCCTGTCCTCTGTCTCTTTTGCAGTTATTTTTTGTTTCAGTGAGTTGTCTTTTGTGACCGAACCCACGGATAAGACCGTATCTCAGAATGAGCATGTAGTGATGGACTGCTTGGCCCAAGGAGAGCCACCGGTGGACATCCGATGGCAGAAGAACGGTGTCAGAATTCTAGAGAGCGATCATATTCTGTTCTTGCCCAATGGGTCTCTGTATCTGTCATCGGTAAGCAGAGGAGCAGAACAATCAGACGAAGGCCTTTATCAGTGCCTTGCTCGCAACAAATACGGAGCCATCCTTAGCCAAAGAGCTCAGCTTACAATCTCAGGTGAGTATTTAATAGAAGTTATGGTCAAGGCAGTCAAGTGTGTTTGATCAGCCCTAAGCCTTTTAGTGCATGACTTTTTGCCATTTACCTTCAGACAGGTTTGTTCATTTAGCTTTATGGGGACCTTGTTTCTTTAGTTTAAAGGGCTGTAACATTTTATGTAATCAGTTGAAAGGGCACTTAAGCATGAGAGGACAGTCAATCAGGAGCATCATAAAGATTTCAGGAACTTGAGTTAGAAAGAATGAGGAAGAGAATTCACGTTCTATTCTTAAAGTCTTTCCTTGACACACACACACACACTTTCATACCCTGTGGCTGTTGTTTTCTGGTTGGCTACATGTAGGAATCTCTAAAAGGCCATTCTCGCTGGCCTTCTTTGTCCTTGTGGCCATCCCAGTCCCCAAAACGAAAAGAACACTGAGCTAAAGCCATTTGTTTGGCCACAGACCGGTGGACAGAGGACAGCTGTGCCTATTCAGCTAGGCCAGTGATGACATTGTCAAATAGACAGACTGCAACTCTGAACAACTTAGAATATTGCACATAAACAGAGTTATAGTGTTTCACGTAAAATAGATATGAGGAAATTATATAATCTTGTAAGAAGAGATGTAGCGTCATATTACATATACTTTTAATTATGGTTTATTATTATGGTATATAACATACATATTAACAGCTGCTATAATACACGATTTCTATATATACTAAATACAAGGTAGTGTCGTCCCGTCCTGTTATCCCTAATTCATGTGACATTTTATGAAAGTAGATTAAGAAAATCCTACAAATCGCACTATCCCCAGCATCTGAGGGGTTAAAAACTTTGTGCAGCCAAGGCCAGCTCACGTTGGGGCAGTTTTTGGGGGATGGGGTTGGCTATTAGTTGGCTTTATTCACGGCCTGTGTGAGGGCCCATGGGAGAGGTGTATAGGTCAGAAAGGTTGTGGGACTGGCTTTGTCCGACTGCAGGGTGATAGTCAATGCCCCGGCCTGCTGCCTGGATCTAACCTGATTGATGCCTCGGTGCTCCTCACAAAGCCTTTTATTGGACCGGCCAGTGAGTTTACTTTAGTACTCCTACTAGGCTTTAAGGAGTACTTTAGTTTTGGTTTTAATATCATTTTTCAATAAGCCTGTTGGGTTTAGTGGATTTTTAGGAAATGTCTCATGTCTTATGCCATTTTTAGGCCTAGATCACAAGTCAGCCACAGCTATTACCCCACTAACTCTGTATAGATGTGTTTATTTATCTGCTGAAACGTAAAAGTAAGTATAAGCTTATTATAATATAAACCATGACCAAGCATTCTTACTCATGATATTTTCTTATTTGCAAGCCAACGATCCTATAAATGTATCAGAGTGTTCACATTTTTGCATAACATTACCATAGTGCAGAGTATTTAATTATTCTGAATGCATTCAGTTAAGGGGTCTCTCAGTCCTGCTGAAATTGAGTGGACAGACGGGCTCAGGTGACCCCTGACCTTTGATAGGAAACCTTTGTGCTGTTGACCTAGGCATTGATCCTCACTTTATGACCTAGCTGACCTCACAGGACTGGCCAGCTAGACACACACACACAGACACACACATGCACACGCTTATACACACATACACAGTAACCTGCTTAAAGCATGGTGATTAAAATTGGGGGCACCCCTTTATTATACAAAAACTCTGATTTTGGCATGTTTGAAATTTTTGAGAATAAACTACTGTATTCCTCTTTTCATTTTCAGCAACAGCTGAGTAACGACACAGCTAAGTAGCTAATCCTGAGCAAGGATAAAAATCTCTTTTATCCCATAGAATAACAAAAATGATCCCCCCCACAAAGAATTCAGAGAAATCTAAAGAAGGGTTAGGGTTAGAGGTGGTGATCTGCAGATCTGCCCTTGAATCGCTGAACCTGTTTGATGGTACATATGGGGAGGAGCACCTCTTCTTTCAATGTTTCTTAGCTATAATTAAGCAGCACGTGTAAACAAAGGGTGTTTTAATTCCCTGCTCTCCTCCAGCATGATTTACAAGAGGGAGTTTTTACATCCGAAGATGAACATTCATTGATTTCCATTAACATCCTTAACTTGGAGTAGGAGAGAGAGAAAGGAAGAGAGAGTGCTGGTGGTGTTGGGGGGTTGAGTGGGGGTTGAGTAGTGGGTTGAGGGGTTGGAGTTGGGGTGAAGAAAAAGAAAACAATGGTAAAGTTGACTAAACTTAACTAACACTGCAAAATGATTTTTATTATTGCTAGTGATTGTTATCCTTAATCATCAAAAGTTACCAATATGAGCTGTAGAGACAATATTTCAGTTCTTCAAAGAAAACATTTATTAGTTATCGTTATTACGACCTTGAGTTTGAATCCAAATGCTTGATGCCTTTACTAGTTTACTGTATTAAGCAGTAAGTCATTATTTGAATCCTTCTCTCTATCCTCTCTATATAATGGTGCTTAAATATTACTTTGTGTAATGAGATCCTGCCTCCCAGGGCTCTATTTTGTAAGCATCAACTCTCCTGATGAACAGGACGATTCATTTCAGTCAATATTCTGAATGAATTGACTCGGTGTGAATAGTTATTGATTAATAATGATCCATGAATAGCCATCATTCACTGCCATTGGTGTATTGATCCATTGATCTGAGAGGTCACTCTATTGATTATTGTTGTAAAATGTTGCATTTTTAATGTCATAGTGGGGGGAATTACATTCATTTTCATGTGCGTTTTATCTGACTATTATCTGATGTAAATATAAATATTTTGTTAAACATATGCTACTCATCAAGTTCTCTACTCAACACCAGAAAATCACTCGCTGATGCCGAGGATGGCTCCACATGTACAGCCTGGACAGCTTAAAGAGACACTTAGAAATCATGAATCTGGTTTTGGACTGCAACTGATATAAACAGCGTAACTACGATGGCTAGGACAGTAATTGCCTTGAACAGTGTTACACTCCATCAGTCAAATCTCCATCACTGAACAGAGAACAGCAACAAAATAGTCTTAGTGTTAAAGCCTTTTCATTTATGCCATTTGGCAGACACCCTTATCCAGAGTCCCTTATCTCATTTATACAACTGAGCAGTTGAGGGTTAAGGGCCTTGCTCAAGGGCCCAACAGTGGCAGCTTGGTGGTACTGGGGCTTGAACCCCCAACCTTCTATTCAGTAACCCAACACCTTAACCATTGAGCCACCCCTGCCCTACTTTACAGGTTACAATTGCAGTTTTTATTATATAGCACACAGTTATGGAAGAGATTTATTATTGCACTATCCATGTCACCCAAATGATGATGGGTTCCCTTTTGAGTCTGGTTCCTCTGAAGGTTTCTTCCTTTTATTGTCTGCGGGAGTTTTTCACCCCTAGCTTGCTCATTAGGGATACATATTATATAAATTAAAAAGTTATGTCTGGGTTTTATGTCTTTATAAAGTTGCTTTGGGACAATGTCCATTGTTAATAGCACTTGAATTGAATTGAATTAAACCAAACCTACACAGATCCTTCTACTTAATCTTTTATTTTCAGTGATAATTTCATAGTCATTGTGTTAAACTAATAACTAGACATCACAAGCTCGGAAATAGTGATCTTAAACTGCAACCTCTTTTTTTCTGTCTCTTTTTTTTTCAGGTATCTCATCCTTTGTGACCCAACCCTCTCCTGTAGTAGTTAACGAAGGTTCTGTAGCTAGGTTTCTCTGCCGTGTCGATGCAAACCCGCCAGCCATAATCACATGGGAAGTCAACCAAAAAGTTCTACCTCTGCAAACAGAGAGGTACAGAACCTCCCACTCAGTTCTGCAGTTGTTTTATATGAAGCGTCACTCTATTATTTAGAAATCTTCTCATCCATGGTGATGGCTGTATGTAGAGTTACACAATAAGTGTCGTTTTGTTTTTGTGTCTCTAGAATCGCTGTGTTACCAAATGGAGTTTTGCAGATCCATGAGGTAAAGCCGGAGGATGCTGGGTTTTACAGATGTGTCGCTACCAATGCTGCCAGTCAGCTAAGAAGCAGGGAGGCTAGGCTTACAGTCAACACAGGTATGTGTGTATGGCAACCGCAGCCAACGCAACCTTACTTTGTAATGCCAGAAAAACAGACAGTGAAATGACTGTTTGCTAATGCTCCTGTCATTAAAACCAACACTTTTACTTTTAGAGCCTAGAGCCAGACCACTCATGAAGCCCCAAATCATCGCAGGGCCCCAGAACATCAGTGCCAGCCTGCACCAGACTGTTGTTCTTGAGTGTGTAGCAGAGGGCAACCCTCGCCCCCTGGTGTCTTGGAGCAGGGCTGACTCTAAACCCATTGATGTTTTTGGGGTCAAAGTGTTAGGAAATGGGAACCTTGTCATCTCCAGGGTAAAAGCCCATCACAGTGGAGTTTACCTGTGCAGAGCGACAACACCACGCACACGTAACTACACCACCGCTGCTGCAAACCTCACTGTTCTCGGTGAGGAGATTATCTTCAATAATGTGACTGCTGTTGTTCAGTATTTAGTCGTTTTGTGCAGTAGGCTAGAAGGTTATATCTGTCTCATTTTGAATGAGTCTGAATGTCATTTCTCAGTGCCTCCATCGATGGTAGAGAAGCCAGAGAGTCAGACTCGGCCCAGAGCAGGCACGGCTCGCTTTAGCTGTCAGGCAGAGGGCATGCCATCTCCTCACATCAAGTGGCTGAAGAATGGGGAAGCCATCCACTCCAATGGCAGGATTAAGATGTACAACAGGTAGGCCAACTGTATTTTGGTGAAAATTATGGACTTCCTGGCCATGTGTTCTGCACTACCATTATGGGCATTATTTCTGATAACTAGAGAATAAATATTTGTTTCATGAGCTCATATTATAAGCTGCTAGTTCTTTACATAATTACATGTATTGGGCCACATCTACTTGAGGCATGGACCATCTTAATTGATACAGTGCATCTTGCAACTGGGATAACAAACCTCAACTTGATACCTCCTTATGAAGTTCACCTGAAGACAATGATACTGGACTTGCATAAAAAGAAACATAATGAAATAAAAATGTTCTTCCTTACCTTTTTCAGTAAATTGGTGATAACCCAGATCATACCTGAGGACGACGCAATCTACCAGTGCCAGGCTGAGAACTCGCAGGGCTCGGTTCTGTCCATTGCACGGCTGATTGTAGTCATGTCAGAGGATCGGCCCAGCGCACCCCGAAACATTCATGCTGAGACCATCTCCAGTTCGGCCATCTTACTGGCCTGGGAGAGACCTCAGTACAACGCAAATAAAGTCATTGCCTACTCGGTGCACTACATGAAGGCAGAAGGTAAGACTTACACAAGATGAGGGGGGGAAAAGACGAAATGAACAGAGCAAGGGTCTTCTATTCAAGAGAGATTTATGAGCAATGGTAAAAATGTGATTTTACCAAACCAAGCATTTTGTTCTCTGGTCTAGATATAGGCTTGTGTGAAATAATGATGTAATCCCAACACAGTCTTAGACATTATATCTGTGTATGCTAAGCGTCATAAAACCATCTGTTGGTGCAGTGAATATGGCAGACCCTCAACCTCAGGCAATCTGTTTAGCAGCCTTGTGGTAGAACTTGACAAGACAATTTATTGAAAGCAAGAAAGAAGCTAACGGAGACTTAATAGAAGAACATGAAGGGAGAGTGATCCAGCAAGTGGACAAGGAGGCAAAATGGTCCTAGAGCATATACACACATAGTGTCAAGCACACAGTAATGCTGAATGTCATCATATAGATTTAGGGATGATAGTGTAGCTATAATAAGAGGGACTGCAACTGTAACATTTCAGTGATGCAGTGAGAGAAATGGAGGTGTATATTTTGTTCAGAACACCGGAACTTAAAATACATTACACCCTTTAAACAGCATAATTTGAATCTAAAATCAGAAATGAATATCAATGGGAAAAAAGACTTTTTTAGCTTGCCTAATTATATAGATTACTCCATAACAAAGCCATGTAATTTACAGTTTCCTCCCACTGTGATTTGCTCTGCTAGTCTGTAACAGTTAGGTGTCCTTTCTTGTTCAGGCACAGGGATGAATTTGTAAGCAGTGACCCTACAAGTATAAGAAACAGAAATGCCACCTCAATAGCTTTTTACCGGCTTGTTCCGTCCCATCACTTTTGCTTATTTCTTAAGAAATGACAATAAATCAGTTGTCTTTAGGCTGTACCTATTGAATAGACCCACAAAAAAATAGGTGAACCTATCGAATAGATTATTGCTCATAACTGCTAGGTCCTGCAGAAACCCACAGCTATAATAAGCCACAGCTTTAAGCATTTATAAGTGAACTGTTTGTGGAACAGCACTTTATAGTGCAGCTGGCTGGCTTCTACTTAAGTTTTTGTGGGTCAGCATTTAGTAGTTGACTAAAAGCATTTTTAAATGGAATTTGCAAAATGTTATAGTAAGATAAATGTAATTATTAGATGCCTGGATATCTGGATCCCAGTTTTACTATAGCATTGCATGCAACATCACTCCTATAAGTGCCCATAAGCCCTGAATACTGTTTAACAGGGACTCATGTTCATATGTATTAATAGATATCTACTCGTAATCACTAGAGGTTTCACTAAAAATGTTAAACCATGGCTGTGGTCTGGCACGGTAATGAGCAAGATGTCAACTATAGTAGAACGTTCAAGTACACTTTTTGTGATCTCAAAAAAAGTGATATTGATCACTAAGTAATTCAAAATTCTGTTTTTTAAGGCCCGAAAGTGTTAGAGTAGTAAGGTTTGCTTAGTGAAGCTCAGTGATGTGCAGTGTGAGCCATCTGTTGTTACCATACAACAGTGAGGTCAAGGCAAGAGAAAGGGGCAGACCAGCTATTGTCCACTCTTAGGGACTGGGCCCCTGTTACCCTTAAAGGAACAGTTCACAATTCATCCTTTTTTTAATCCCCTTTGTATTCTGGTTTCATGTCTCAATATGAGATTATTTCCAAATATCATCACATTAGCTAATTAATGAAGCTAGGTTGAAGTTGAACTTATTCCCACTCTGTCACTTGGTGTAGTGGAGTTCATTTATACTTGAAAGAGAAAATGATCATTGCTTGCCTGTTATTTTGGGGATTAGACACAAATGGTCATTTTTCAGAATGATGCTTTATCATGTTTGCTTATTGGAGAAGTCCTGGAGACAGGAATTAGTGGTATTTTTAGTAGAGTATGAGCAAAGACAGTATAACTCTCATACACTCTCCAGTACACTCAGATTTGGTTCAAACCCATGAATTATAAGTAATGCTGTTGAATTTATGCTATATGTTATAATAATGGACGCATGTTCATGAAATATTGACCAAAATGTTTTCTTGCAGCCTCATGTATTTCTTCATAATAAATGTAGCTGGCATTACATAAGTCTTACTTTTAAAAAAATGCTGATCTGTTACAATTGAATTAATGTTGTTATTATATAATTTGTTAATAGAAAGATTTGATTCCTTGTATCCACAGGTCTGAACAATGAAGAGTACCAAGCAGTGATCGGAAATGACACAACTAGCCACATTGTGGATGATCTGGAGCCGGCATGTAACTACACTTTTTATATCGTGGCCTACATGCCCATGGGAGCCAGCCGTATGTCTGAGCAAGTCACACAGCACACACTGGAGGATGGTGAGTGTGGCAAAGTAGACAATCTGTGTACAGTTATTGTGTTGTAAAGTCTTTATTAGAGGACAGAAATGTATTGATGGTGTGTCTGTTGCAGTGCCGCCAAGTACTTTTCAAAATGGGATCTCAGCAAGGCACAGTTTTATGTTTTTTTTCTGTCACACGTTCAGTTTAACTGAAGAACGAGTTCCTGGTAGAGTGATGATTTAAATCAGCTGATTTCACTCTGCATTGCTTTGTGTTGCTCTCGCTGTATATTTGTACTTTTTTTTTAATTTTATTGTTTTTTATTTTTCCCCGATTTTCTCCCTAATTTAGTCGTCTCCAATTCCCACCCGTCAGTGCTATTCCCCCCTTGTCACACGA
>JAOVVG010000010.1:15201986-15213119 GCA_028566375.1 Leptodoras nelsoni
AAGGACCCAGACCGTCCCACCCGGGGATCGAACCCAGGACCTTCTTGCTGTGAGGCGACGGTGCTACCCACCGAGCCTCCGTGTCGCCCTGCTGTAAGGATTTAATAAGCATTTATTAACGTGAAATGTTTTTTTTTTATGTTTTTTTGTTCGAATGCTTAGTCAATGTTTCGGAGTAACCTGAGGGGTTTTCTAAAAGCTGTTATCACTTTCTCTTGCGCATCGAAACATTCTTCTACTAATCAATCGGAAAATGTGTCTGTACATAACAGATGGTGATGACGTCTCAGCAATACTCTATACAAGTAAATTCTTTACTCACTCACCGGGGGCATAAGATAAATCATACTGTCCAGAGATAAGAGAATAGCCCAGGTGGTGATGGGAAGGCATTATTCTCTGCGAGGGAGAGGATCGGGGTCGGTCACCTTCCCGCTCTCGTTCGCCTCCGCTTCGCTCTCTGTCATGAGATGCTTTGTCACTCACTGTGGGCGATTTGCTCTTGTACTGGCTTGCGTGCTGGTGCAGAATATCCAAGGCTTTCGAATCTGAAGCCGATTTGCCGGTTACTGTCGGACTGGCACGAGCTTTATCCCCTTCTTCACCTGGAGATATCTTAGTGCTGTATGGTGAAAAGGAGTAACCCGCAGGCAGGTAGGACCCTGTGAAGAACATGCACCATTAACATTGAATAGAATTGTGTACATGGAATTGTGGAATTGTGTGAATTTTACGTCATGACCCATCAATGCGCTTTTATCTCACCTGGGTAGTTCTGCATCATGACGGACGGCATCCCTCTGTAACCTGGATGACTCGGGTCATAACCCTGGCTGTAGGGGTATCCGTGCATGTATGGCATATAAGACTGGTGTTGAGGCAGAGCTGAAGAGAACTGCATATGCGCTCTGGGGTCTTTACTGAATCCTCGGTGCTCCTCAGGGGCCGCCGAGGTCCGTGGTTCAACTATGTCTTTGCAGTCTTCTTTAGGAATGTCTTTGGGACGAGATCTCTCCTCTTTACTTTTCCGGTCTCGCTCTCGCTCTCTGTCTCTTTCTCTATCGCGATCTCGCTCCCTCTCCCGCTCCCGCTCTCTCTCTTCCTTCCACCTCTCCTCGTCTAGCTGTTTCTGCGCTTCGGGATACTTGCTGGGGTAAACATACGGCCATAGTCGAGAATCGGGCTCCTGGAAGGAAAAAGTTACTTTAGAATCGCTTTTCTAGAGAAAATTAATTATACCGATTGTGCAATTTTAATATCGAAAGAAAACTGCCAAAATTCTACACAGACATACATTATTTACAAAACAAACAAACTTAACATTCCCCTAACCTGTCTATACATGTACATGGCCTGTTCCATGGCTGATGGCCTTCCGGACTCAATACTGGGTTTCTGCTCCTCTTTTCCGTGGTGTCCCCCTTCATTCAGTTTCATCTTTAGCCCTTCTGGTGGCTGGGATGGTGGCTTCCCATCTTCCGCCTTTGGGATGATGACGGATTTGGCTGGCTCGGAGGTCAGCTCTTTGGGCTTGCTCTGGGGTGAAGGCTTACCGAGGTCTGAGAGGCTTGGTGCTTTAGACAAAGTTGGAGGAACCGATGCCTTTTGTTTCCACTCCTCTGACTTCATGGAAACTTCCCTGTCCTTCTGAACAGCCTCGGATTTCTTCTCTCCCATTCGGTGTTGCTCGGCAGCCTGCCGCTGCCGCTCCTCACACTGCTGCCTGTAGGCTGGATTAGTATTCATCAAATGATTATGATAAGCCTGGTCTGGTGAATAGCCATAGGCATAGGCGTACTGATTATAGTAGAGAGGCTGCATATACATATTTGACCGCTGCTGGATGACAGATGGCTGTTGCTGTTGCTGCTGCTGCTGACTAGACGTGCTAATATCTGCCTTGCGATCTTCAGACTGTTCCGATTTGCCTTTTTCATCCACTACATCTGTCTCTTCTTCTTTCTTTACCTTCACCATACCATCCTGTAAGAGTACACCGGAATTTGAGACCCCTGGGCTGGGATTTGGATTGGAATAGTTAGGCGAGTAGTATGTTTCATAGTTGGGATAGTAGGGAGACTCTTTGTTTGCGGGCTGTGGGGCAAAAAGAGCCTTTTTAGCACCTTCTCTGGGTGCCTGGTCCTCAGACTTTACCTTCACACCTTCTACTTTGCCCTCCCCATCTTCACCAGCATCTGAAATGTCAGAGTAGGCTGGGCTGTTGGTTTTCACTGAGGAGTTATCCGCCCCATTTTGGGTGACTACATGGAGTGGGGTGAGAGGTTGGGGCATACCTCCACTATCTATCCGACTGGCTACACCAATTGAAGGACTGGGAGCATTATCAGTAAAGCTATAGATTTTATCGGCTTCAGCTTTCATACTGGCCAAGCGACTCTGGTGGGGATCTGTTGAACCGTTGAGAAGGCAATCACTCTTGCTGCCTGGGTCTGAGGATTCAGAGTAAGGACTTTTGCCTTCCTCTGACTTCCCTCCCTTTCCAGGAGCTTTGGGACTGTCACCCTCCTTCGCACCCTCCTTCTTTTTCTTGTCTTTTTTCTTCTTGTCCTTGGAACCACTTAAAGCTGGGTTCATGGATGGGTCTCCACTTACTACAGGCTTAGGCTGGATGGCTTTCAGCTGTGGGCTTTTGGGAACTGGCTGTACCACTGTGCTCATGCTCATAGAGGAGCTAGAGTTAGGTGCAGGGAAGCTTGATGGTTGCAAGCCGTAGAGCTGTTGCGGTGGCATGGTTGGTACAATCTGTCTTGCAGACTTTACAGCCTTCTGAGACAGCTTATCTGCTTTGGAACCGCTGCCAGATTTTTTAGCCTTGTCTAAACTTTTCTTATCATCAACGCCATCATTGCTAGCCTCATCTGTCAGACATGGGCCATCTTCACAGCCGTCTAAATGCACTCCAGAATCATGGTCAGCCTCGGCCTTCTTTTTGCTTGACTGTTTGGAGGCGTACTTGCCTGATGAAGGTGACGGGCTCTGAGCATCAAACCCTCTGCCTTTTGGAGTAACCGATCGAGCTGGAGAGACACAGCCTTTCTGAGAAATAGAGGCTCCATTGCAGCTGCCTGGTTCTGGATGCAATGTAGAATCCTCCCCATATTCACTGTCCCCATCCATTTCCAGTTTGATATCATCATCATTGTGGGCGCGAGCCTGGTGGTACTTCAGGCCATTTATGTGCTTGTATTTCTTGTTGCAGTTGGGATGGGGGCAGTCAATAAGCACTGGGGAGGGGCAACTGCGATCTAGAGAAGGCTCTGCTTTGATAATGGGGATGGGAAGGACAGCATGAGGCATTCCACTGTTTGAGCTGGTGCGCATACGCTTGCTACCTTTGGTGTCCTCTGAGCTAGAATTTGGCTCCATGTCTGAAGCAGGCTTGCTCTTGCGTTTGTTTATAGAGGATGGGCTGGCCTTGATGTCCTCGGTATTACTATTGGGTGGTGTACGGCGCTCTGAAGAGTTCTGACTTCCCCGTCGTCCTTTGTTGTTGGATGCCGCTCGTGTCTTGCTGCTATTACTCCCCTTGTTGTCAGACGAGTTGCTATTCTCATTAACTGGAGTGTTGCTATTAGGTCTCATTCTTTTCCCTCTGCCTCGCCCATTTTTAATCTCCATATCACTTGTGGGTGATTCACAAAATCTGTAAAAACAAAATGAGAAATTATTAGCTAGAGGGACATGTCACATGGAAGTGGAGTGAAGCCGGCAACAGTGGTTATAACTGACAAGTCAGACGGCAAGGCCTTCGGAGTGTCCCGAATTCTCTGGCTACATTTTCATGTATCAGACAGGACACTTGGAACAGTACTTGGAAGATACTTGGTGGAATAGCCTCTTCTCTGAATCATCTCCATTTTGATTTGGGAAGTGCCACTTTGGCAGGCCCAGGAGAGATGTGCAGTGGGGGTTTTTTTTTTTATCCCCTTGCTATCCCTGATCTTGACAGCAGTGCTTGTTCTGATGGATGGTGTGCAGCAGCACTGTGCAGCAGGATTAGGCTATGGTGACCTGTCCACTGATTAGATATGTAGTGATACCATTCTCAAGCACATAGGGCATGAGCTTTGGAAAAAAGTTAGTGAGCTCAAACAAATAGCAGGTCTCATTTCTTTTTGCTGGCTCAGAAAAAAGCAGGGGAACAGGGGAACACAAACTTGTATAGTTTTGCTGAATCAGAAATACTAGAACACCAAAGCAGCGTTCAATAGTACCATATTACATTATGAAGTTTGTACTCTTTGTACCATTACATCACATTATGAAGTTTACTTTGTATACACTATCCTATAATTCTCTGTTGGTTCTTTGGAAAGGCACTGTACTAAAATGCACGCAATAATGAAAAACGCAACGAGGCTCATAGTCCGTATAGGGCTATTAAGAGGAATAACTTTGACAGACTGTTACAGCCTGTAGGTACGAATCTGAAAAGTAGGTCAAACTTGAATGTGCAAAGCACTTGGACTAAACAATGGCAGGATCAAACAGTGAAATCCTAACATGATGAAAGCGTCAGCTTTTGAAGCTTTGGATCAGTGAAGAGGAGAAAGAGAAGGAGAAAAAAAAAATCAATTCCACCCTGATGTTGCATTTCAAAAGCATGTAGTTCTGAGACATCAACCTCTGACAGACTGCTGAAAAGACACTCTGCCACATGCTATTATTGTTTGCTTGCTCTTTCAGCCAATAAGGACATACTAATTTGTAGCCTATTCAATACACCGTGTATGCATGTATATATATATATCTTTATAATTGGTGGTATATAACATATGTATTATACTAGATGTCTGATCTCTTCCAGGCAGCTTGCATTAATGACATTAATTGCAGTTATTATTTTGCACCTTTCCTGTAATTATAATGTATAATGTATAGTTACCGTGGAGGGGCCCAGTCATGTCTGGTGCAGTCCAGAAGAGTGCCCACGTAGGTTTTATTCCTCCAGGTGACATTCACTACCAGCATACCTGCAACATAAAACTTCAAATGAATTGTTTTTAAAGCCAACAAACACAACGGCTTGGGCAAATTTTGAAGCTGGTAACGTCTGACACGTTGTTTTGTATTCAGGATGTGCACATCACTGTCTCAGTATGAGAAGCACATACTCCTCTCAGGTCCATTTCTCATTTAGTACTGAGCAGCATACACTAGCAAAAAAAAAAAAATCCAGCCATTAGTATGCTAGAGAGGGAGCGAGTCAGGAAGAGAACTCCAGTTGGCAAATGTCCTCCGCCTGACATTGCTGCAGCTCAGAAAAGCCTGTATTTTTGCATTAGGCAGGAAACACCTGAAGCATGTAAAAGAGTTCCCCTGTTCCTGAGTGCTTGACTACAAATGGGCTCTCCGGCGAATCTGTACATCATCGAGTTGACACTAATGCCTGAACACACAGTCTTTGGTGGGAGAAAAGACCAATGAATGCATAAAAGACAAAAAGGGAGATGAAAAGAGAATTCTGCATATGAAAGTCATGCTCACTCGTGCACAAGAGGGCAGCAGCCATCACTAGTACATTTCATTTTTTTAACATTATGTCACAATGCTTGACATAATATTTCTTTCCTGACACGGAGGGTACCTACCGGTGTTCGAACATCATGCAACTGACCTTGCTACAAAACCAGAGATTTCTCCTTGGTGCTTGGACATGATTTATATAAGTGGCAATGCATGCTTGAGAGAACTGCTTTAAAGCAGCAAGGTGCCTCATAAAAAGACATGAACAGGCTGCTTTTGAACAGCTTATCTAAAGTGTGCCAGGAAACAGAATCGCTTTGCTCTCACAAGCAGTGGACCAAACCATCCACTGTTTGGCTCAGCCTTTCATACCACGTTTCCTTGACAACCAGAAATGTCTGCGAGTCATTCCAATGAACCTCATTCTGTTTCAGTGAAACGAGTGAGAAAATTGAACAGATCGCTTCAATCACGCACGCGAAAGGAAGCCATTGTTAATTTGCCTGCATGATTCAGACACATACAGAGAGAACACATTACATCTGCAAACAATTAGCGTGACATCAGATGTTGCTGGAACAGTAACTGTTAGGACTGAAATTATACCCGGGGACCACCCATCAGGCAAGGTGTAAGAAAAAAAAAAAAAGGAAGCAGGCTGCCAATTCCATGTCATTTCCTAAAGCTCAATGGTATTTCCAGTGGGACACAAGTCATGCGCTGAAACTTCATGGCTCATAAAGGAAGTCAGAGTCCGAGCCAAAGCCTTTTTGGGCTTTTAGGAGTAAAGTCCATTTCAGAGCCCATTAAAAGCCACTCAAACCGTTCCAAAACAATCCAGTACCAAAAGGCAGGAGAAAGACTGCGCACTTCCAGAAACAACATGGACTGCTACATGGGTGTACACTCAGATTGTCAAGACTGGGGTGTCAGCATCAACTGTTAGAGCCCAAACGTCTCTTAAATAGCTTTCGCAGACTATGAGCTCAGTGTCAGCCAAACTCTTATGGGTAAACAGAGACCCAGTCATCCACTTTGACATGACATTTGCACTACAGGGCAGAATTGCTGCATCCTGCAGTAGACTAATTCATAAGTCAAGAGGGAGCACAACAGGCCTCTCAGCTTTCACGCCAGAAAACACCACCCCTCCTACCTCTCTCTCTCTCTCGCTCACTCACTCACTCAACCATCCATGCAGAGAAGAGCTGAAGCTTTTCTCTGGTGCTGCAGTGCTATTAAATCTCTTTCCTCTTGGCTCTGATTTCCTCAGTGAATAGTGCTGAATCTCTTACACGACCAAATCAACTGTGTCCTCGTGGCTGTTTTTTTTTTACACGCATGTAAGCACATATATACTCGGATCCGAACGAATACTACAGGAAATTATAAGAGTCTGTACCACAATAAACCATTCTCTCATTCTAACCAGTCAGTGGAATACAATTCCACATTGTATTGCCACATTAGGAGTGTTTTCTTCACGTAGCTGACTGAGACAACAAGAAAGGGATCGGGGGCGTTGGCTGTTGGTGGCATGCAAGATAGTGAGATGTAATCCAAACCTCTTCTCCATCTGCTCATGAGGCAGTCGTTTGCTCTCCTCAAAAAGATTTGCCCAATCATTAACAAAGCTTGAACTTTTTCCTTTTCTCTCTGGGGAGTAAAGCCTCAGGCAGTTGGTTCCCCTTATCAGAGGACATTCTTAAGATGTTACACATTTCCTTGCTCTTTGGCACAAGGAGCCTGTTAAAATTGTTACGCAATCTGCAACTGTGGAAATTGTTATCTAGAATAAGGCCATAAGGACCATTTAGAGCAAAAAAAAAAACGAACTGCATTTACTTCACCAAACGCATTATTAAAATTCCCAGTTTCATACCTGGCTCTGTTTTCCATTACATTCCATGAAAACCTGATCAGCACTGTGTGATAACGTACGAATTACTGTAGAGAGAAAAAAACCCTAAAAATGCTCTCTAAACCTGACCGTTCCTACGATGAAATACAGCGAATCTCTGATTTATTGCGTTTAGGAAAGCTGTTTTTTGAAAAAGAAATGAAATGGACTAACACACTTGCTTAGTAAATCCCAGTGTGGAGAGTAGCTCATTGTGCTAGTGTCGGCTGTTTTTCATGCTTGCGGTGTGGGACTCTCCACGGCTGTTTTGCATACCTCTGTGCAGCCTGGCTGCCAAGAACAGCAAATTGGTGCAGCAGACAAGCCCAAACGTAGACAAAGCTTAAGCACAGGGCTCAGAGAAAAACTAACCAGCACATGGCATTTGGCAGCAGACAAAGCTTTTCTCATCTTCCTTCCTTCAAAAGGACACACAGCCTTATTTTTTATACAAGTGTTATACAAGTGTTTTATGTATTCCCATAAAAAAAAACATTCACAAGGAAGAGGTGGAGTAAACACCCTTTTTAAAGTCACATATACTTCTAGTACTATATTAATAATTCATAGCGTCAGAAGTGCTTTAATTCTTAAGAGAGGAAAAAGGTTTGCAAGTAAAGTAACGGCTGTTTTTGAGCCTCTGTGAAGCCTCATCTAGTCACACTTGTCACTACAGTAACTCAGGCTGGAACTGGTGGGAGGGAAGCGTCTGCCTCTTCCCTACGCCTGCGTATTAGACCAGTCCTAATATTCCACCCACTGCCTTTGTACCTCTGAGCAACAAAGAGCGCCACCTCAATCGCCATGGGGCCTTTAGTTCGTCTTTCCCCTGAACCCCATCAAAGAATACCTTAATGGCAACAAAGACCTGACAACTGACAAGCACCATAGAAAAACAGGGGCAGGTGCCTCCCTCCCCTGCCTGGGTCACCAGTTCAATTTTCCCACTGAAGAGCTGCATTAATGGGCTAGCATACCCTCTTTAATCTCCCCCCTGGGGGATGAGTTCTGCAAGCCTGGGGGCCCCCAGGCATTGACCTTGTGCCTCAAGTACATTCTCATTTAACTTGTCTTTTGGTCTAGGTCTACCTTTTAACAGCAGATCGGGATCACGGAAAAGCCACCTCTATGCATTAGGAGAGACATCACCTGCAAGCATCTTCCTTAACCAATCGCCTCGCTTCAACCCAAGCTTTGAGAATTATACTTTCTAGGACTACAGAAATAAATACGATCAAATAGTCAGGAAATGCCTCCAGAGATATGGTTGGTCAATTCTGGAACATTCTTACAGAGACAGAATAATGGATGAATCTATTTAATAACCGTGTATCAAACCCTAGAATCTATAAGTACAGCCACAGCCACATTTGCTTATTACAGGCAACAAGAGAAAATCTGTGGTGGTTAGAAATGTGAATTTTATGAGGTTTGATTTTCCAATCCGCTCACTCCGGTGGCCGCCTCTTCTGATTATATACGGGTCACACAACCAAGGTGAGCACGTCCCCGGAGAACAAGAGGGGACGGGAAGGAAGCAGGAGGCAGGCTGAAGGCCTCTCTTTTGTAATAACCATACTGGTGATTTAGCACAGCTGAGTAGCTTGTGGTCAATGGAAGTGGTGACAAATGCACCGCACCCCCAGGCCATTTTCTTCCATTTCCAGGAAGTCAAGTGATGCCCATAAACCCTGTTGTAAGGTAAGAAAGCAGGCAGATCTCAGAACCCGACACAAAGTAACACCACAACCTCCCATTTAGTGTTCATTTGTCTGAATGGCAATCCTTTAGCATACTCACACAAAACCTTTAACATTGAGGAAGAATACAAGGTTGGACTCCTTGTTAAGACAACCTTTATGTACAATCAATCGTTCAGTTAAGATAAAATGCAACAAAATTACAAAATTTTCGTCTTCAGAAATTTGACCAGAGCTACAATTCAGCTCAAAAGAAAGTGCCTTTTCGAGACTACAGCCGAGTTCAACTGGGGTGAGTTGTAGCTTCACCTCATTAGATCTGGTTTCTGGCCACAGTGCATGTGTAGAGGATAATGTGCTTGGAACTGAGCTTAAGCAGCTGCTTGAAGGAGGATCGATGAAGCCAAAACACCATTTCATTAATAAAATCAGTGAAATAATTATTACTGCACGCATGCATTCTCTTAACAAGAGCTACCCCTGTTTACCAGCAGGACTTGACAAAGATACACTTGCACAGGAACAGCACCACAAACACACAAGGGTGCACAGGGCAGCACAGCTTCCTGACAAATGTACTGTTGCTTAAAAGTCTACTCTGTTGGAATTTCTCAGTGCTGAATCACGTCAGGCTGATTACCTGAGGGTGTTCGTGTTTGACATACTGTACTAAGTTGCTAGGGTAACAGTGTTGCAGATTGGACTTCTGGCTTTTGCTAGAGTTATTATTTTTTATCACTAAAATGTCAGAGGACATGAACCTCCGACAATCACGGGGAACTGGGTTTGTCTGAGAAGTTAATTTCACTTGACTGCACTATAACCTTCAGGCATACACTTGAGGGTCCATCAACGGCTAATCCGTGGCTTCTATTACAACGGCCCATTTTATTTCTTTGAATGATGAACTGAATGATGAGGTTGTATCGTTTTTTTCTGATGATTACTAATCTTTTAAAATAAGGTGTACTTTAAACTTGTGTACATAATTGTGTACAAAATGGATGCCAATCATCCTTCACCAGAAGCAACTGTGATCCACATTAGATCTGCCTGAAAACAAAAGGACTCTAAAAGCAGCCCTTGCTTGAGTAGGTCTTTCATCAGGGCGCTGGCACAAAAAAATTTTGGCACGGCTCTCGGTGCCTCAGCCAGGGAGCAACAAGCCAGCCTGCGATGGGGAAGGATTTTCTGGGGCGACACTTCAGCAGCAATAAACTTTCAGAGGATTTGGAGCTGACATTTCCAACTGTCAGCATGCGGTGCCTGTGAGAGCTGAAGCTCTGCTGGCCCAACCCCAGGGTCACTGCAGTATCACCAAGGAGAGATTTGTGTCCTTATGCCACCTTCGAAATACCACTCCTTTTTCTCTTCAAGTGCATCTCGCTGCCTTTATGCCTCCCTCAAAGCGACGTCTTCTCTTTCTTGTCATCCTTCAGCCTCTCAGTCCCGCTCCTTTCAACAAACCCTCTCGTCACTATTGTGGTTCCCAGTGTGAGCATGGGGAGCTGTCAGGCATCCTGGGCTACTGATTGAAAGAGGTCATAGATGGTAGGTCACGGTTTCCTTTTCCCCCCACTCTGCACTTCACTGTGATGGCCCAGCATGAGGGCGCTCATTGATCCACACATCTCTCTAAATACTCCATGCAGAAAGGTCAGCATTTGGTAGTCAAATGCTCCAGCAAAAGGTTGCTCAGCCTTTGGGTGAAAATGAACCTGACTTCAATTAAGGAGAAAAGCATTTTAGGTGGTGATCGTGTTCTAGAAATGGAGCAAATCTCCAACTTCTTAGGGTTCTGTGGAATCCTTAATAGATTCATTACAAAAACAATGCAGCTTTTCACACAATTATCATTATAGCGTATTTAACTTATTACCACCGATCTAGCCTGATAGTTTACAGTAGGACATATGTCATGCACTATCTGTGGATGCTCTAATGTACTCGTCGTATCTATGACGAGACTATTATATATATATATATATATATATATACAGGGGTTAGACAATGAAACTGAAACACCTGTCATTTTAGACCACAATA
>JAOVVG010000010.1:15271152-15281520 GCA_028566375.1 Leptodoras nelsoni
ACTGGTGCAATGTGCAATTAATGAAGATTGGCCACCAGGCTGGTCCAATTTAGCCATGAAACCTGCCACACTAAAATGACAGGTGTTTCAGTTTCATTGTCTAACCCCTGTAAGTATTCATTTTATTGAAACTGTAATTATTTCATAATATGAAGTTCTTAAGAATGAAAGAAACATGTTTGCTTTTAGAGAAATGCTGGAGTCATTCAGCTGGCCGAGACCTCGGTACTGAAATCATAGAAATGCAAAGATTGCATAAACGCAGCTTTAAATCCACTCCAAAAGACCACTGTACTCACCTTTTCACTTTTTATTTTCTTCAAGTTCCTACAGTCAGTGTTCTCCATCTCTTCTGGTTCACTTTTAATAGTCAAAGGAGGAACTATTCCAGCCGTATCGATGGCGATATTCCCAATTTGTTCAGCACAGCTTAGGTCTGAGGTTTGCCTTCCGTCAAACGGGGTATTGCGGGATGGTCCTAAGGTTAAAACCGGAGCTGCTGTGTCCTTTTCTGTAGTCACATTACCAGTTGCTACTCCTTCAGTTTTGTCCTTTTTGTTTTTCCCGGGTCCTCCGTCTTTGTCCTTCTTTCCACTTGAAACATTGCGAGAAGTCTTGGTGCTTTTTTCTGCACCTTTTCCGGCACCGGCTAAAGCTCCCGTAGGCCCTGTACTCTCGCTCGTGTTCCGCACCTGTGACTCTTTCTTGGCCCCATCTGGGGTCGAGGACTTGCTAGTATCCTTTGAGTTCTTATTACGCTTAGATTTAGACTTCCCATCCTTACCCTGCGCAGGCACAGGGCTTACGAATTTGATATTGTCAGGCAAAGCAGCTACTGCGCTGGGGGGTGCAGCCATTCCTCCCCCGTCCTTAGTGGCAGACATCTCGAGCTTGTCCTTCTCTAGGTCGGCGTCAAGGTCGATGATCAGATTGCCAACTCCAATGTCCCATTCATCTCCGCTGTCGTAAGTGTCCACCGCATTCGAGTCCACACCTTTCCCGCCTGCAGTGCCACTACTTAGGGACATCTTATTGCCAACGGCCCAAGGGTGCCAGAGTGGGGTCTGAGCTTCTCAGACGTCTGGGGCAGTACGAAATGCTGTTGCAGTAGCCTCAGGGTTGACTTGGTTTCCAATTCCCAAATGCCCACATTTTTGCCCTGGAAAAAAATATTACAGAAGCAAATTAGTTACAGTTGAAGTATTTGCATAAAAAAAACAAAAAATATATATATATATATATATATACACACACAGATTCTTCATTTTAAGAAAATTATAATCAGAAGAAATTCAGTATTAGGAATCAAAAGATTTAGGCTATTGCATTTTTAATAGTGGTATTTTGCTTTTTAGTATGTGCCACCTATTTTGGAGTTAACGTGCATCAAAGATTCACTTCAAGTAGGCATACGATAGAGCCAACTGTTAGTCTTTTAACATAGCTCACCATCTACACACTCCTAATGCATATTCAGTATATACTGGCAAAGGTGTAGATAAAAACACCAAGACCTCTCGCAAGGTTTCAAGTGGAAAAAAGGACAAAGATGGAGGACAAATAAAAAGGACAAAACTGAAGGAGTAACAACTGGAAATGTGACTACAGACAAGGCTCCAGTTTAAATCTTAGGACCCTGTAATACACCGTATGACAGAAGGCAAACCTCAGACCTAATCTGTGCTGAACAAATTGGGAATATCGTCACTGATACGGCCGGAATAACAGAACACATATTGGCGTTTCGGGCTCTTGAGGACTAGTACAGAACATCTGTCTTTTTGACTGCTGTCACCGTCTCGGAGGCCGTTTAGGGAAAGAAGCATAGAGCAGAATCACACATGCATCCATCACTGCGCAAACAATCTGATATAATCACAGACTGAAATGAACAAGCGAACAAGTACATATACACCAAGCAGAGCGCAGTCAATGACTCACGCTGCAGTGCGATTTAACTTGTAAGGCTCGAATACTAAATTCAGTGGAAAGACATTTTCAGAGCAGTACAGCAATCATTGCTTGTTATGTAATTATTATTTAATAGAAGAGTGGAGTGAATTTCTAGAACGAGAAGCAACAGTCATCAGTCAGATCAACAGGGCTGGCTTTTACTGCTGCCTCCTTTCCACACATACTCAATACAATACACGGCACAGAATATCTGAATATCTGACTATCTGACGAGCTGTCATTACAATCAAAATCACCGCCAACAGCTCTTTCATTATAGCAACATACTCAGAAAGATCAATCTGAGATATGTGACAAAATAGGTATTTTGTGGGCAGTGGTTCTAACTTAAAGGAAACCATCAGTCGGTCAAAAGGCAATTGATTTATGAAATTGCCTGAAGGAATAAGAGGCATGCAAATCTGATTAACGGAATCAAACCCTCCAATTTCAGGTAATTTGACACAAAAATAATCATTGGGGCTCCCGAGTGGCGCAATGACAACGCGTTCGGCTTATCATTCGGAGATCGCTAGGTCGAATCCGGGTGATGCTATAGCTGCCCGTAGCCGGGAGCTCAGAGAGCAAGATTGGCCGTGCTCTCAGGGTGGGAGGGGCAGCATATGTTCTCCCTCCAATCAGCACAACACTGTCCAATCACGGTTGTCTGTGAGCTCATGCATACAAGATGTGGGCGGGAGCGCTGTCCTCCCCCGAAATTGCATGAGCAGCAGTTCGAAATGAGGCGGCGGCTTGCGTCACGTGTCATCGGAGGAAGCACGCGATGGCTTCGCCCTCCCTGACAGGCAGCTCGTCGTGTGACAAGGGGGGGAAGCACTGATGGGTGGGAATTGGACATGACTAAATTAGGGAGAATAAATAATTAAATAAAAATAAAATAATAATAATAATAATAATAAATAAAAATAAAAAAAAGAATAATAATCTTTAATTCAGGAAGCCGTGGGCCGATGTGACGCACTGTACTAGGCCAGAGTTCCAGATTATTAGACAACACACTCATTTAGACAACACTGGAATGTGCATTTCATTATTTCATAGGAAAACATTTCAGCTTGGGTCTACAGGTCATTTTGTTCCATCAGAACTTCGTTAAATCAACCGATTACGAAAACACTGGAACACTTTCCAAGTTTTCATTTGCATGCCATCTATTTGTAACACATTTGTGAAACAGCTCCTTTCTGATTCCAAACAAAATACTCTTCATTAGACAACGCTTTGCTTTTAATTACGCAGCACGTCTATCAGAAATGAGTGGTTAAACTGATGGAGGGCGAGAACAACACTTTCAGGCTCGTTATATTAATTGAGCTGTAAAGGGTACACCTCTCCTCTCTCAAGCTTGGACTCGGGAGCTTTGGCCTCACTTCACAGCAAGGGAATCGGTTTGGTGTGCTGCTGAATGCTGGATAGGCAGCGACGCAGGATGATCGATATTAAGTAATATCAAACGCAATTTTGTGCCAAATAAATCCGTTCAAAGGAGTGAAGAGTACTTTAATCCACGGAAGGCAATTGCATGTTTAATAATGCAAACGCTTGATCGTGCAAACAACTTCTCAGTGGTATGGGGTCTTGTACGACATGCTGCCATAAAGAATGAAAAATGGCCCGATCCTGATAACTGCAATTCACATCGTGGCTTATTACAGACCAACCCGATACCGGGAACGGCCTTTTACTACAGTGCTTTACTAATGTACATTAAAAAGCAAGAGCAGCTTGCATGACATTTGTTCTCTTGCCTGATACTGGCTCAAGCATCACAGTGCCTGGGTCTCAATACTGATCTATAGATTAATGAGATCATCAATAAACACCATCAGGTCCCATTGATGGCAATCTGGAGCAAATCCAGGAGATATCTAAAGCAAATATCTACAACTGCACCCTGGGGTACTGGGCCATTTTGGACATGATGATACAGAGACCTCCAACAGTCTACTCAAGACACAATGTAAATACATTTCCTTTAATTACAAACGCGATTATATAGTTTTCACAAATAATTCATTGTTCAATAAATTGTTGCCTAAAGATTATATATTGGGATACCAGATTTGGTCATATCACCCACTTCAAAGCTTTCACAGACTTGCTATCCTGGATCTTTTGCTCTCTCTCTCTCTCTCACACATACACACTCCCTTCCAGATAGACCAAAGGAAATGTGAAACACACTCCATTAGCACCCACAGCCCGAGGGCGGAACTGCAGCTCCCTGAAAAGAGGCCATCGTTTCATTATTGACTGGGATATTGAATCAGTGATGTCAAGGAAGTGAGAGTTACTTCCTAGCTGTTCAACACAAAATATCAATGATGGCCAATCAATGAAGACAAAAACTCAACTAAAAATAACGCCGGCTAACCAGCGAAGCAGGAAAACGGAGGGTGTAAGATTGGGCGGTGGGGGGCAACATTTCAGCTAGGATTGGCACCTTTGTAACGATTATTTATTTGATTTAAATGTACATTTTACAATTATAATTTACATCTATCTAGACGATAACAATAGAGCAGTTTTTCACTAAGGATGGTAAGATTCACTGATTCGCATTAGTACAAGGTCACAGTGCGATTGCCCTGATACAATTTGGGATGAACTTGGGTTGCATTGTTTCCAACATCTCTGCATCGGACTTATTTACGTAAACTTAATAGTTTGAGGCTCTATGCCATTATTATTTCGAAATGTGGCCAATAATTTAACACAGGTACTGGAGCCTATACAAAATGCATACCAACTCCACCTGTGGTTGCTTCTGCCAGTGCGTATATAAATAAAGAGATACACATCTATGGAAGCTTCTAGAGTTGTTTCTGCTGTGAGAATGGCAAGTTATCACGGTTTTGCAATTTTTAAAACAGTTGGCGCTCGTGAGATGGGTCAGAAGCTCGGATTTTGACGTATGAGCATTTCAAGGGTGTACAGTGACTACAAGAATTCTGGCAAAACCTCGAACTTATGGCAGCAACGTGGCCGTAAAAGACTCCCGACGAATGTGAGCAGTGTCGGCTGGCAAGAATCGTTTCACGTGATAGGTGTGTAACACTTCCTCAAGTAACATTGGAATTCAATGCTGGGGCTTCGACGGACATCAATGTGAGGACTATGCAACGTTCCCTCCAAGATCCTAATAAAATTTTAATACTAGCGTAAATTAGTCACTGTGCAGCAGCAAGGACGCATCATACAGATGTGGGTAATAATGAACTTGGTCAATTGGTCTCTGCACCGCCCCTGACGTTGTTCTGTGTTAATGCACCCCTCATGGCAGCCATCATGCGTACATGTGTAACCAGGTTAATTGGAACGGTTTGTTATAATGACACAAAATGTCATGTTGATATGTTTGATTGTCATAATTGTAGTAATGTTCAGTTGTTTTTGTCTGTCAGTATGTCCGTCTCTGACTCCTCTCACACACCTCCTTCTGTGGTAATGTTTGTATTTTTGTCATCGTTTCTCATCTTGATCCGCTGATTAATTTAGTTCCATTTGATAATGTCCATTTATTCTCTTGACGCTGTATTTGTATCACTTCCTGGTATCGGAATTGCGTAAATGTTTGTATAATCTGTATGAATTTTAATCGTTTGGTATTGCTGGCTCAAAGTTGAGGAACAAGCTAATCCCGCCCTCTTGTCTATTTTAGCTACTTTTGTACTTTTGGAGTCGTAGCGGACTTTCAACACTTTCTTTTTCTTTCTTTTGTATGTCAGAATAAAGGTGTCTTGTGCCCAGATGCCCTTTCGTCTCCTTAAATCACTTTGATTCGCATCTGTTTCCGTCAGTGGGATACACATCCCCGTTGTGTACAGCATTTAACTTCTGAACTGATTTGCAGAATAGCAAGAGCAGCAAAGAGCTAAAGACCTATTGTTCCCTACTGACCTATCAGGAATGAAGTCTGGGTTAAAACTTATCATAAACCTGAAACAGATGATATATTAAAAAAAAAAAAAAAAAGGAGTAAGCCAATTGAATTGTATTTCCTATCTAGGGGACTGACTCATTAGTCACTGTTAATATTAGCTCATAAATCCTCCTCCACTTTATTGAAACAGCACTCATCAGTGCTCAGGGCAGCAACTTTCTAGATAATTAAGGTCCCAGAGGTGCTTAGCTTGTTATTGACAATAATACGCTTTTCAGAACGGCATCAAGAGGCATCAACGGCGTAACGACGGCAGTCCGGCTTGCTTTTACAAACAAGAAATATGTTCAGGCTGCTGCAGAAGCGAAGGCACTTGAGCAGGGAAAATTATGTTCCACTGCTTCTTGCTTCTGCATCTGCAGTGACAGCAGCAAAATATACATACACACACATACACCTGCTTTGTGGTCATAGATCAATGCACCTCCACAAACAGTCTCCCACCCCTGACTACAAGATCATTTCAATAGATCTGGAACAGGTCGTCCTCTTCATTACAGACACACATAAGCGCCATCTGCTCAGTGTGCAGCTACTGGTGCCCTTCCAGGAGCTGTAAATAACGGCTCCAAACTAATTTCGCTCTCCGTGCCACATGCCAGCGAGCGCTGGGAGAGCGCAGACAGGAGAGGCAGCAAAGAAGCTGCTCAGCAAACCGCCTTTCCATTCTCCAGCCTCCCGCGACACAACATGGGCCTAATTAACACAGGACAACCCTGCCGCAGGAAAAAAAAAATTTAGGCAGAACGGTAAAAATAAAAATACATACACAGCTAAACAAATTTAAAAAAAATCAATCAATCAGGATTTGCGAACACCTTGCAGAGATGAAACAGCTAATCGTCACTGCCTGGTTGGCTTAATCTGCATACTATAAATTATTCAAGCATAAAGGGGCTTTAAAAAAAATAAATAAAACGACAGAAAGGACAACTGTTAAGAAAACGTTAAGAAAGCTGGCAACATGATTGCAGAGATTTTTCTTCTTTCAATGCCTTAGCAGCTGCCTTTTATACTTAATACCCCATTCGCTGCGAAGTACTTGACAATTACAAATGAAGAATGGGTTTCAAAGCCTGCTGATAGATAGGGAAAGTGACAGCCTTTCTGTGTAAATCAGTTCTCATTGAAGGGGAGGGAGGCTTGAGAAACGTCCCCCTGGTTAGATTACACACTGCAGCAGATGAAAGCACCGCCATTCTGGTTTTCATCTCCCCCCTCTTTCAGACTGCTCTGGTGCTTTCATTTGCATGGAAGACACAAATGCGAGAGCAGACACGAGCGACAATGGCGTATTTACCTGAGAGGGACGGATGGGCTCTCGTCTCTACGTTACCGTACGCTCGCACCAGCAGGTGACAAGTTGCTAGTGTAACTTGTAAGGCAGGTGTGGCTCAGTGGTTAAGGTGTTGGGTTACGGAATAGAAAGTTGGGGGTTCAAGCCCCAGCACCATCACTGTTGGGCCCCTGAGCAAGGCCCTTAACCCTCAACTGCTCATTTGTAAAAATGACAAATGTAAGTCACTCTGGACAAGGGTGTCTGCCAAATGCCATAACTGTAAATGTAAATGTAGTTTCTTTCTTGTGTGTGTGTGCTACTGTTGTTGCTTTTAAGCATTCACATTCACTGTCCATGCTTTTTTACTTTCCAATACGAAGCAGCAGCAGATAAAACGTACAACCTCTGCACTTTCTGACCAACTGCACCCAGTCTGTCCGATTAGGACGCCTTTATTCCTCCACCATTACACTCAGCACTGGTGCTCCTCAGGGCTGCGTGCTGAGCCCACTGCTCTGTGTTCTGTACACTTTCGATTCTGACTCCACCTACTCCAGCTACACAGTCATCGAGTCTACGGATGACACGACTGTAGTCGGACTTATCTCCGGAGGAGACGAAACCTCATACAGGGATGAAGTTCAACAACTGTCTGAGTGGAGTTCAGAGAAGAACCTCACCCTGAATTAATCAAAAACAAAATGAAAAAGTGTACAGACTCTGCACCACTGTTAATGGATGGAGGGTTCGTAGAAAGAGTCCCTTTCTTCAGATTCCTGGGCAAAAACACATCCCTGAAGATCTCTCCTGGACCACCAAAACCATGGCAGTATTAAAGAAGGCACAGCAGAGACTCTACTTTCAGAGAATTCTCAGGAAAAACAACCTTAAGGAGAAGCTGCTTGTGTCCTACTACCGCTCTGCCATCGAGACGTACTGCATCGAGACGTCATCAACACGGCCCAGAAGATCATCAGCTGCTCGCTGCCCAGTCTGGAGGACCTTTTCAGCTTCTGCTGCCTCAGCAGGGCATCAAACATAGTGAAGGACTTATCTGACCCTGGACATCATCTGTTCCACCGACCTTCAGGTCCATCACAAACCTGACTAACAGCCTTAAAAAGTTTTTACCCCAGTACAATATGTGAACTACACTTATAGAACACTGCACAGCAATGGAACAATAACATTAAACATTGGACTGTTTCATTTCACTGTGACGGTAAGCCTGCATTATTGTTTAGATAGAAATATATTCATTAATTCATTCATTTTCTTGACCACTTATTCCTTTTCAGGGTCACGGGAGAGCCGGTGCCTAGCTGGCAGCTTAGGGCGCAAGGCAGGAACAACCCTAGACAGGGCGCCAATCCATCATAGGGCACACACACGCACACACTCACGCACACACACTAGGGCCACTTTAGAGACACCAATCAACCTAACGTGCATGTCTTTGGACAAGCACCGCTTGGAAGCCCAGAAAGAACTAATTTGACCCTTTTGGGTCTCCATACTGCCTGGAGGAAGATGCTAGAAAGGCTGTACAAACATGGGCTCAAAATGCAAAAAATATTTACTGACAACATGGCTCATGTCAGTGGTCATTTTGATGCTTAATATGTGCAAAATTTGATGCATGAACCCAAGTTAGACATGAGTGACCTAGGTTAAAAGAAAATTCTCCACATCATTTAGCCAGCACAAAATTGATTTGGCACTGCAGACCACCGCCTTTGATGAATGCCATCTTATTTACTGATAGGCAGCTGGCAGCCAGCAAGCCAAATATAGGTCAACATCGACGTTCAGCCAATAAATCGGCGCATCCTTACATTTCTGGCACCGTTGAGGCCAAGACTCCAGCGTCAGAAAAGCAATCCAGCACCCTGACTTGCAGTGATTCCCCATCAACCATTCCACACAGTATCTGCCAACAGCAGGC
Source organism: Leptodoras nelsoni (assembly GCA_028566375.1). NCBI lineage: Eukaryota > Metazoa > Chordata > Actinopteri > Siluriformes > Doradidae > Leptodoras > Leptodoras nelsoni. Next base: position 15,280,294 of record JAOVVG010000010.1, read on the forward strand.
ACATTAGCAAGCCGTGAGCTAAACTGAGAATGGAGGAACTGAGGAAGCAGCTGTGCATGGGCTGGGTTGGGCTGCCCTGTCACACCACAATGAGGAGGACGGAAACTCTAGCTTGGCTGAGCTGACCTGCTGTGCTTCCCTTCTCACTAATAGCAGAGTAAGGATTTTCAACAGGCCTACTTCAACTGACAAACAAATAACAGGCTTTTGTGCGCAGCATTTATTCAGACAATACCAGACGTTATGAGGTGGGAATGCACCACGTTTCACACAAACTACACTTTTTGTCCAATGGTGCTACCCAAAGGACGTTTCCCCCCCTCAACTCTTTCATAACGTGCCTCAATATCCACTTACATTGGAAAGAAATACACTAGTTAGTAGCAGAATGATTCCTTGTAGTATTCATGCAGTCTGTGTGCACAAATGTGGAAGAACATTAGGCATGGAGAAACTTACAAGCATTAATCTCTGTTTTTCTGTCTATTTGGCCCAGTAGGGGAGAAGCACTGGTTCCATAATCACCAGCAGTGTTTTGCGAGCAAGCCACTGCTTATCTGATCATGAGCAGCTCTTAAACAGCACACCACCCCCACTGGGAGTTCTTAGAGTAGCACTGATGAGGAGACTGTGACTAATCTACTGTTATAAGACATGCCTTAAATCATGGCAATCTGCCATCAATTTTCCTGGGTAGATCTCTATCTAGACAATATACACACACCATGCAAATTATTGCAGTTTCTAAGTTTGAAATTGTATAGGCTCTGTGCTCAAAATAGCCGGGTTGCCATATACGGAGGAGTTATTCCAGTGTGTAAGGTTGCTGCAACCACTAAGAACTGCTGCTGTAATCATAAAGACTATTTTCTGACTCCTTTTTGACACATCTTTTCAACACGGTAATGTTTATCTTTACACTTCTATTACTATACAGTGGACCGGTTCATAAGTCCAAGTATCCGGTGTCCTCCAGAAGAGGACGGGTTCCCTTTTGAGTCTGGTTCCTCTCAAGGTTTCTTCCCCATATCGTTACTGCTTTGTCGTCGTGTTTATTGTTATAAAGTAGGACACGGACAAAACTGAAATGAATCTGAATGAATATGATCTAACACTAGGAAAATAGGAAATCCCACTTCATCAAATTCCCCTTTTGATGTTGAAAACGAAAGAGAGCAATGATAATCGAGTTCAGTTTTCACACAAGGAGCAGTGGTTTTATATATA
>JAOVVG010000010.1:15616712-15628471 GCA_028566375.1 Leptodoras nelsoni
CCCTATGATGGATTGGCGCCCTGTCTAGGGTTGTTCCTGCCTTGCGCCCTATGCTGCCGGCTAGGAACCGGCTCTCCTGTGACCCTGAAAAGGAATAAGCGGTTAAGAAAATGCATTATTCATTAGGTGGCGCTATACCACAGATGAGTAATAATGAGCTATGGTAATGTGCCTCCTAGAGGCCAACTTGCAATTTTTAGCAAAACAATTTTCAATTACTTTTTTTATTGCCAAAAACGTGCTTTGAGCCTACCCCAGTTCAGGGGGCTCTAGCATGAAGGACAACATACACCTAGGGACATACCATTCATTTAGAAACTTTACACTGATTTCCACAAAACAGCTCAAGATTTGTGTAAAAGTGAAACTAGCCTAACATGGAGGAAAATCATCTGCTGTAAATTTTTATACGCAGTCCAAACTAATAAAAACAGTATGAGAAAAATGCCTTGAACACTTTTGAGGGACTTCACACAAGAGCCTGATGTTTACACAAAAACACAGAAACTTTGACCAAATTTTTACGTGATACTGTAGTTGAAAGAAGGCTTTCTTTAGTCATGTTCAGCCTATTTGTTTAGTCTGTGGATATGCTTTCCTTCAAGTTTTCACATGGAAATGAGTTGACCCCATTCTAGACACCATTCACCATGCCCAGATGCTCTAACAAGAGAACCACAGATTATATGATATGTAATACTGCTGATATCTTTCATACAGAGCAAGTCATGGCAAATCCAGTCAAGTGGATATGCTGTGGTCCAAAGAAAAGCTGCTCATTGTTTGTATAACTTACAGCTGAGTAACTGTCTATTTCCTAGCAACCGCAGATCCAATCTCACTGGATGACTGCTGTAAGGATGGTAGAGAGAAGGCCACTGAATCCCAGGACTGCACACGTATCCCTCTCATTTCAGAATCTACTACCTGCAGGTTAGAATACATACCTGAATCTATAATCTATGAAAGTTTAACTTTTCGAATGGAATTATGGAAATTAATACTTTTTTTTTTCCATGATATTCTAATTTTTTGGAATGGGTCTGTATATGGTCATGGCATGTGCACTGATGACCAGGACCATGACTATGCTCACACTGGTGAAATCCCTCCCAGTTGTCTGCTTAGTCACTTTACAGAATAAACCACATATTGGTCTTGTCCTCTAGGCACCCAGGAGGATTTAGCAATGCTTCATGTCTGGTGGTTTGAAAATATTTATCTGCACAGGTTGTTCTAAATTAATCTATTGTGCAATACTTGGGTAGTAACATTTAAACACAATTTCAGCAGTGATCCGATTTAGTCCACCTCAGTGTGAGGCCTTTTTGAAATGTACTTTTCATTAAAGCAGTCTTTTTGATTATTCTACTGAAGGCTATTTCCACAGACAGATACTAAGAGATTGGTAGCAACATTAACATTGACTGCAACTAGGAGAAGTGCGGCCAAATGTTCAAGTGAATTTCCAAACCAAAAGGGTTACTCCATCTGCCCTTCCAAAGGCAAATGCATTTGTTTTGGCAAGCCAGTGAATCGAGAATTTGTTCAAATTAGAGAGTGTGAGAAGGGAGACAGGGTTTTGGTTTTTAGAGGGAGATTGGAGGGGAGATGGGGAGCTTAGTCAAGGGGGTATTTCCAAATCCAGGAAATACCACTGAGGTGAAAGAATGGAGAAGAGATGGAGAAGAGAAGGGAGCAATAACAGAAAATCTGTGGATTATTTCAGACATCAAATGAAAAAAAAATCAGGAAAGTGTATGTGCCCTTAAAAGGCACTGTAACAATGGATGACAGGAGAAGAGAACAGAATAAAATAGAGAGAGTTACTATAAGGCAGATTTGCTTAGGCATGTGCATTATACTACAAATGGTGCATTCTTACCATTTCTGAGCCAGTTCAGGGATAATGTCTGTTACAATAAATTGTTTGAAGGTGTACTCTAGAGTCTTTTACTCTCTTTTGAACATCATGTTTAAACAGTATCAGGAAAGAAGTGATTAAGGAAATCTTTTGCTGGCTCATATTGGACTAGCACTATTCCACTCACACAATTCCTACACCACTCTAATGCCAGGATATTTATATTTTAATATTAAATATGATATTGATAATGCTATATTGATGATATTCATATGATTTCTTATAGGATAGCCCAGGAACAGTGCTGTGCAGCAGTATTGGATGATATCACCTGTAATAATGGTATCCGTATGGCCAGAGACCAGGGTAGCTGTGATGCTCTCCTATCTGGAAACACCTGTGACACTAAAACTGCTAAGGTACTGCACGTACACATGTTTTCCCAGATTTAGAGGAAAATCATTCCACCCTGTGTACATTTAGGCTGATCTGATTTGTCAAAATGGAATGCACTATGCTACTAGAGATTCAGGATCATTTTATCCTTCATTCTCATACTTATGACAGAATTGCAAAAACAAACCTTGCATGCCTGAAGGCAATTTAATGTTCAGCAGGTGCTAGCTTTCTGAACATTTATTTAAATCTGTCAGCCTGCTTTCAACGGTTGTCCTTAGGCCAATAAACTCCTGTCAGGAGTAATGCTATAAGCCATCAAATGATTAATAGCTAACATTTGGCTATTACAGGCTGTGTATTTAATGTACTGAGTTAGTACTGAAAGAGCGGTACTTTTTACTTCAACTGCCCTGCATGCAACACTGTTAAAGAAATATTTAATTAGTAATAAGATGACTGTGTGATCTATTTCACAGTGTTATTTAGATGTCTTTCTAATATGCCTAAAGTATCTCTGGCCTGTCCAGGTTATCTGAAATAATAACGCGTAACATGTTTTTCAGAATGTGAGCATCCTACAGTAATGCAACTTTGCACATCAGTGCAGCATTATACTTTTAGTGGCTACTATGTGTGAAAAACATTACCAAATTAATGTAGATTTAATAGTAGTAGTTCTCTGGGGTTGAATATTGGCTCAAATCCTTGGGTGATATCACCAGCAGCTTGTACCATACAGTCTGTCTGTTGTGCCTTACCTCCCAGGTTCACAAAGTGATTAAATTTATCATGAGAACACCCTTGACATCTTCTACACAGCACTTTTAAAGCTGTTTGTGTGATCCTGCTTCTGTGTGAAGGTGTGCTGCGAGTGCTGTTTACTGGGTCGGGAGGCTCAGAAGCAAGGTCTGAGCTGTGACTTCAAACTCAGCTCCCAGTGTGGCTCTGTGTTTCAAACCTGCTGTATGGACAAATCAGCAGAGAGTGTCAGCGACTCTACACAAGGTAGTACAAAGTGCACTCGCACTGTAATTATAGAATAGACCAGGAAAGATGTTTTAACAAATCTTTAGTTATTATCTTCTCAGCTTGCAGCCTTGTGACCTGGTCAGAAGACTGGTATATCTGGTCTAATCAGCTGTTCAACAATGGGCTATTCTAAAATTCCAATAGTCTATGTATCTGTATGTATTTGTATTTGACATAGCCATTATTCAATAATGGCTTTCACACTAATGTCCAGTAGATGCTGTAGGCTATCTGTAAGGATTGTGCTACCCTCTAGTGGGCTCTGATCAACATGCTCTATACTTGTAAGATTTCTATTAAAACATTTTGCCTTCTGTATGTCTCATGCTGTTCAACATAATGAAGATCAATCTTTAATTTGTATGCTCATGTATGTCATATGCTCATATCTCTAGGGCTTCCTGGTATTATTAAGCAATCAGATTCAGGTGAACAGTGCAAAGGTACGTGTTAAGGCATGCCTTTCATCAACACTTATCAGTCATCATACTGCTTTTAGTCCCTTAAAGAGATGTGATAGATATTGGAATATTAATATTGTGTGTGTGTGTTACAGTTGGACCTGGGAACTGTGCTCACATGTGTGTAGGAAATAACACCTGTGGGTGCTTTGGAGGCTATAAGCTCAAACCTGATGGGAAAAACTGTGAAGGTAGAAAAGATTAAATAATTGTATTACCGTAAATAAAAATAAAAAAATTCTGCATATATAGGTTTGTTGTTGGTTATTTGCACGCATTAGTTAGGTATGTATAGGTTTGTTGTTGCAGTTATATGCAGTATAATATTGGTTATATTTACGGCATTTGGCAGACACCCTTATCCAGAGTGACTTACATTTTATTTTCCTCCCACAGTCCAAAGACATGCACGTTAGGTTGATTGGCATCTCTAAAGTGGCCCTAGTGTGTGCGGGAGTGTGTGAGTGTGTGCCCTACGATGGATTGGCGCCCTGTCTTGGGTTGTTCCTGCCTTGCGCCCTATGTGGCCATCTAGGCACCGGGCTCCCCCGTGACCCTGAAAAGGAATAAGCGGCCAAGAAGATGAATGAATGAATAAATGTATTACATATGCGTGAATGTATAAATAATGAGCAACATACTGCAGAAATTTTTTTTAGCAAAATAAAATACAGTGTTGCTCATTTCAAAATTACATATTGCTTTTGTCTATGTCTAATAACAAAACTGTATTATGAATTTCAAAAACTCAGAAATAGGCCCCAGAGTGGCGCAACGACAACGCGTTCGCCCTATCATCCGGAGATCGCGAGTTCGAATCCGGGTGATGCTATAGCTGCCCGTAGCCGGGGGCTCAGAGAGCAAGATTGGCCATGCTCTCAGGGAGGGAAGGGCAGCATACGTTCTCCCCCCATGTCAATCAGCGCGACACTGTCCAGTCACGGGCGTCTGTGAGCTCATGTATACAAGAGGAGTGCAATGCGTCACGTGTACCAGAGGATGCACGTGATGGCTTCGCTCGCCCGGACTGGCGGTTCGTCACGTGACAAGGGGGGAAAAGCACTGACGGGTGGGAACTGGAGACGACTAAATTGGGGAAAAAAAAAAAATAATCTGAAATATTATAATATTAATAATCAAGCATCTTCCTTAATGTAACATATATTTAAAGGTTATTTTATATTTGGAAAATACTTTCATCTCTGCTTCACACATCTTGATCTGTTGTTGTCTTTCTTTCTCTTTTTACAACCTGGCCCCCGCATCTACCCTCTCTCGCACGGTTCCTCTTCGGAGACTTTAACGAGTGTTTGCTGGGCTCTCATCACTGTCGTTCTGGTGAACGCTGTATTAACACTCAGGGCTCATACCGCTGCCAGAGGGAGGTCAGCTGTGGCACAGGCTATGAGCTCACTGACAGCAACAGCTGCAAAGGTCATTCAGCAAACCTAAACATCAAGCCAAAATCCAAATCTTGTTGGACATGTGTTAAGATTGAGTTAAATGATTGATTGAAAAAGTTACTCAGGCTTTTCTTCAGCCTCATGAGAGAGAATGACTAGAAATGTGCCTTAAACCACATTTATCTGTTTGTTTAGATATTGATGAGTGTGAGACAGGTACTCATAACTGTCCTGAGGAGTTAGTGTGCCAGAACACACCGGGGTCATTCCGTTGCCAGCCCAAGATGCAGTGCCATGTGGGATTCATACAGGATGCTCTGGGCAGCTGCATTGGTGACTAGCAAATACAACGCACACATTCCTTATTATAGTTTAATGATATAATGTTAATTTAAATACAATAGATGGAGGTACAATCATTATTCTGTTTAATATCACAGTCAGGCATTTCAGAACAACATTCTCCCCACTGCTCATTATCATAAAACATGAGCTATTGCATTGCAGTATCCCAGACATAATTTAATGTTGTCAATATCAAGTAACAGCATGCAAACATAAAATTCCAGATTTGGCTAATTATTTTGGAAATGACATTTATTTATCAATTATTTATCTTCAGGCATGTGTGGCTATAATTGAATGCAAACAAGAACCTATTTTCCAATCTATTAAATCCTATGTAAACTAATGTTTAATTATATGTGAAATATTTCAAGAAGGATGTGAAATATATCAGGATATGTGCTATATTTTTAATCATAACTGTCCAGTTAACAGAGCAAACACTTTTAAGTTAAAAATGACCTTTGTACCATCTATGGCCAGAAACCAAGAGAACACAATTGGGTGTCTGTGAGCTGACATGTTTGCAGACGAAGGTGAATAGCATTTCTCTATGTGTATTAAGTTGCTGACTGACTCAGAATGAACAGCAATTCCCCAGGAGGTAGATGTTGTGTGTTAGGGAGAACTGGCTGGGAATTGGTAGGTGATTGAATTGTGGAGAAAATAACAAAAAAAATGTCCCCCTGTAACCATACACATAATCTTTCATCTATAAATCAAGTGGTATAGAAATAAAATTCAAAGACAAAGTCAACTTTACATAATTATAGAATAAAACGAGGTAGTAAGCACACTAAGTTACACTTAAGTTAAGCGATGATGAGTGAAAGAAATTCCATGTACCCTTTTATAGATCATCATGTAGATAATGTAGTATTTTATATACAGTACTGTGCAAATGTTTTTAGGCAGGTGTGGTAAATCTAAGTAAAATCAGTATTTGGTGTGAGCACCGTTTGCCTTCAAAACAGCATCAATTCTTCTAGGTACACTTGCACATAGTTTTTAAAGGAACTCAGCTGGTAGGTTGTTCCAAACATCTTGGAGAACTAACCACAGCTCTTCTGTGGATGTAGGCTTCCTCAAGTCCTTCTCTCTTTTCATGTAATCCCGTTTCATGTAATCTAAGACTCGATGATGTTGAGATCAGGGCTCTGTGGGGGTCATACCATCACTTCAAGGACTTCTTGTTCTTATTTACACTGAAGATAGGTCTTAATGACATCGGCTGTGTGTTTGGGGTCATTGTCCTGCTGCAGAAATTTGGGGCCAATCATACGCCTTCCTGGTGGTGCTGCATGATGGATAAGTATCTCCCTGTATTTCTCAGCTTTGAGGACAACATTAATCCTGACCAAATCTCCAACTCCAGTTGCAGAAATACAGCCCCAAACCTGCACAGAACCTCCACCATGCTTCACTGTTGCAGACACTCATTATTGTACTGCTCTCCAGCCGTTCAGTGGACAACTGCCTTCTGCTACAGCCAAATATATCACATTTTGACTCATCAGTCCAGAGCACCGGCTGCCATTTTTCTGCACCCCAGTTCCTATGTTTTCATGCGTAGTTGAGTTGCTTGGCCTTGTTTCCATGTCGGAGGTATGGGTTTTTGGCTAAACTGTCTTCCACAGCCTGACGTTGGTATAGAGTTTGGCTCTTCCTCACCCAGTTTTAAGGTCCTACACAGCTGTTTATGTTTCAGTTAATGACTGTGTTTCAACCTACATGTGAAATTGATGATCATTAGCACCTGTTTGGTGTATTTGGTTGATCATACACCTGATTATATCCCTGACTTTGTGCAAGTGTCCTTATATGAATTGATGCTGGTTTGACGGCAAAGGGTAATAAATAAATCCAAATATTGATTGGATTCAGATTTTTCTATTGCTCACTCACTTTGCATTTTGTAAATTGATAAAAAAAGAAACAATTATTATTTGTATGTTTGAAAGTATATCTCTACTAGCTTTGCACTTCTACAGGTTGAAATCTTTGCCCATTCTTCTTTACAAAAAAGCTCAAGCTCAGTCAGAGAGTCTGTGAACAGCAATTTTCAAGTCTTTTATATTCCTCTTTGTGCCTCAGATATCAATGAGTGTCTGAGCGTGACAGCACCATGTCCAGCTGGCCAGGTGTGTTTGAATACTGTTGGCTCGTACACCTGCCAAAGGAACTCTGTTAACTGTGGCCGTGGATACCACCTTAATCCTGAGGGCACACGTTGTGTGGGTATGGAAAAATAGTTCAGTAGATCAATCTGTTTTTATCTATCTATCCATCCATCCATCCATCTACCTACATACCTACCTACCTCTTATCTTATTTTCCAAACCCTTGAGTAAGTGTGAAGGTTCTTTATGTACTTTCCAGATATTGATGAGTGTTCTGAGGTGGATGATGTGTGTGGTGGTCACAGCTGCATCAACCTTGTGGGCTCTTACCGCTGTGAATGCAGAACTGGTTTTATGTTTAATAGCATCAGCCGGGTCTGTGAGGGTGAGAGCACTTTTTACACTATGAATTATATTTACTGTGAATACTTTAGCCATTACACATATGGAGTGGTCCAACATTAGTCATTTAATTCATTCTGCAAAACCAAACATCATGACATCAGTTTCAGTCATACATCATCTCTGGCTGTATTCCAGAGCTACACTATATGGCTGAGTATGTGGACACCTGACTGTTACATCCATATATGGATAACAGTTTCTACAATGTTGGAAGCACAAAAGTGTTTAAGAAGTCTTTGTATGTTAAAGCATTACATGTTCCATTAACTGGAACTATAATAAGATGTTAATGTACACACAAACATTTGGCCATATAATATATTTATTAGGTAGTTAGGTTAGTTAAAATGAGAGATGGGCCATGGTTATCCAGAAGCTTATACACTATTGCAAGTATCATGATTATTAGATAATTTTAACACTTATTGTTTATTCCCTAATGCAGGGGTCTCAAACTCAATCCACAAAGGGCCGTGTGGGTGCAGGTTTTCCTTCCAACCAAGCAGAAGCCTCACACTACTGAAAGTCAAGATCCACTGATTAGATTTATTAATTAAACACAGGTGGAATGAGGTGTGGCTTCTGCTTGGTTGGAAGGAAAATCTGCACCCAAACCACACAGCCCTTTGTGGATTGAGTTTGAGACCCCTGGTCTAGGACAAAGGTGTTAAAAAGTGTCCAGGTTTGATTATAATAAAATATCCCAGATTTTGAATATTCTATGAAGCAGCCTTAAATTATTCCAAATATTGAAGGCCATCAAGCAAAACCAAGTGGCAACAAGATTCTCATTAATCAGAGAAGCAACCAAGATAACGGCTCTCAACATGATGCTTCACCGTGCGGATGGTATTGTGTGGTCAGGGTGACACATACTTATGTTTTGTCTCATGAACTCACCATGTGCCACTGGTTGTCATTATACTTTGCACTGGTCACAATGCTGAATTTCCTCTTCCCTCCGTTGAGCAACAATATCAGGTGGCCTTCAGACACAGAAAGTGTTAATGCCGCCCTTCCTCTCTCAGCTGCTGCATAGAAGATCAGTCCGTTGGACGAGTTCACACGAACTGCCATTGCCACGTTAGGCCTGAAGAGCCAAAATAAGAGCATTCTGTCTGGAATCAGTTCATCAAAACAGCTACAAGTCAAAAAAAAAAGTGAAACACATTGTTAGAACGTACGTCTTGCTGAAGGCTTTAGGAACTGAATCAAAACGCATGTGGCTGTGGGCTGAGCCGCTGAAGTGGTGTGCGTTTGCCTCTTGGACGGACAACTCTCCCTGGCAGGACCCTCGTGCACTGCGGCTTTTTGGTGCTCCCTGAGGCTTTTTCTGCTTCCCCTAATGTACACACATATACACACACAAACAGTAGTACATACAGCAAATACAGCAAGTAATACAATGGGTATTATAGGAAGCACCTTCACTGTAATTAAGTGTATTAATGACATGATTTACCTTGATGTTTTTAAGGCGTGGGGGTGATGCCAGTATCTGCTGTGGTTTCTTAGCAGCAGGACACTCTAACGCAACGTCAACGTTCCTTTTGGCTGGTAGCAAATCTACGACCATTTGAGGCGGTGTAGTCCTAAAGGGAATTTAAGCAGGGGTATTAATAAATATATCATTAAATCACACATTATTCATCTGCTGTTGTCCAGCACCCAGCCTCCTACCTGTTTATAAAAATGTTGCGGAGACAGCCGGTGAGGTTGGCGACGTCAAGGGTATCAGGTGTTCCACCTAGATAGACTTCCCCAATCATTAGCATGCTGTTTATTGTGACGTCTGTGTTAGGGCTGGGTTCCAGCATGTCATCCATGTACACACGAATGCTACAAGTACAAGCAGACACATGATACAGCATTACACATACAGTAGATCTGTGCAGTCAGAGTACCCTTATGGTGAGAGCAGTCAGAGTGGTGCTTGTTGATATTTACCCATTCATGTTGCTATAGAAAGCCACATAGTGACTGTTGTCATCGTTGTAGGTCTTCTGAGTTCGGACCTGTTTCGTTCCAGCCTTGACCACCACATGTCCGTCATCCAGTTGTACCTGACACACCCCAGTCTGTGAAGAAAACACAGACAAACAACTTTCAATACATATCTTTTGAACAGTGTCCTAACACTTGGCTTGACAAGTGGATTGGTAAGGATGAGTACCTGAGACTGGTGGTGGAGTAACAGTGCGTTCCTCTGCTCCGTCCTGAAGCCAACACCGGCATAAAACTTGTCTGTGATGTCTGGCAGGTTGTCCAGCTTGAGGTCCAGATAACTCTGCCCTTTGAAGTGAGCTTCCCGAGCCACCTGCACAGTTAACAGACAGGTGAGCGGCTAATGATTTTCCTTTCGCTTTCAGCACCAAGGACAGCTCTATCTGTCTGCACTATCTGTGTTCTAACAGATTTGCCAAGAAGAACAGGAATAGAAGTGGACAAATAGTACAGAAAACGTAGTACGTCACTTAGAACTTAGAACTGAACTCCCTGAAGGTTGTTAGCCATCTTGGGCAATACCTCAAACCCCCTGTAGACTACACTGGAAAAACTGAGAAGCACATTCAGTTGCAGACTTCTACAGCTATGCTGTGTTAAAGAGCAGCAGGTCAGACCTACTGCTATAAGGCTCTACAACACTACTGATCTCCTGCTGTCTGTACTGTGCTGAATCACAACCGCAACCCATAACGTGTTGTTAATACACACTAGGCAAGATATCATGATCAATGGCACTTTTACTGTACACTTTACACTGCTGCAACACCTGCTTATGTTTATATCATTTGGTATTAATCTAGCTCATTCACTTAGAGCAATACCAGTGCTCATGTACAGTATATACAACAAATATGTCTTATATGCTTATGTAAGTATAGATATTAGCTTATATAAACATAGCGACTAGACAGTGTATACTTTTACTTTTATTTCTATTCTTGAATATCCTATTTAATTCATGTCTACTCTTATGCTCTGTCTAATATGTGTAAGTTTATTTGCAAGCATGTCTTGCTACTGTAACACTGCAATTTCCTTTGAGATTAGTAAAATTCCATCCATCCGTCCGTCCATCCGTCAATCCTTCCATCCATCTACATTCTAAATGCCTTTATAATTTATTTAATTTTGTCCTAAGGACACCTGGATACCTGACCCCTGAACATTCCCATTCCATGCCCTTCCAATTCATCCTAAACGTGTTCAGTGGCACTGAAGTCAGGGCTCTGTGCATGTCTTTATACTGACTTCACTTAATTCTCTTAACTCCAGTGAAGGGAAGTTGTAACGCTACAGGATACACATTCTAGACAATTGTGTGCTTCCAACTTTGTTACCACATACTTTCAGCCATACAGGGTATCATATTATAAGATGCATGTTTTATATACAGTACCAGTCAAAAGTTTGGACACACCTTCTCAATGTTTTTTTTTTAATTTTATTTCCTACATTGTAAATGAATACTGAAGTCATCCAGACTATGAAGGAACACAGAAGGAATCATGTAGTAAAGTGTTTAAAAAAAAACAAAATATGTTTCAGATTTTAGATTTTTCAAAGTCGACACCTTTTGCTTTGATTACAGCTTTGCACTCTTGGCATTCTCTCAGTCAGCTTCATGAGCTTATCACCTGAAATGGTTTTCTAACAGTCCTGAAGGAGTTCCCAGAGGTGCTGAGCACTTGTTGGCTGCTTTGCCTTCACTCTGCGCTCCAACTCATCC
>JAOVVG010000010.1:15720640-15733182 GCA_028566375.1 Leptodoras nelsoni
GGAGGACGCACGTGATGGCTTCGCTCTCCCGGACTGGCGGTTTGTCGCGTGACAAGGGGGGAAGCACTGACGGGTGGGAATTGGAGACGACTAAATTAGGGGCAAAAATAAATGAATAAATGAATGAATGTTCTAAGAAGAAAATTCATCAGTTCTTTGTTGTTTGCCAAATCACAATGTATTACAATGCATGTACGATTAATAAATTAACAGTTTTATGGAAAGTTTTTTTTCTCTTTTCCAGATCATTAAAATATAAAAGGGGTCAGTAAAACTCTGATCCACCAGTCCAGGTTTGCTTGTTTAAAAAGGGGACTATGTAGCTTACGCACAATTCTGACATCTGACATTCCGAACTTCGTTGCGAGGGAGCAGTCCAGCACCACTCTCTGACAGTCTGTTGTAACCATAATGTGTCATGCTGAAATGTATGGTTTGGGCTGTGTATGCACTCAAAAAATGCCATTTGAGGGCAATATTAAATACATAAATATGACACTACTAATTAATTGTATCCTCCCTGTAAAGTCTACAGGGGAAAAAAAATATTTTTTTTCTTCCATGGAGAAAAATCATTACTCATTCTGGAGGACTGAATTTTCTATGGCTAAACTGAACAGTGGATTCGCTGTGTCCCTAGGTGTCTGTGTGTGTGTGTGTGTGTGTGTGTGCATGAGCTTGTGTCCTATCCATGTTGTATTCCCACCTCATGCCCAGGGGATCTGCCATAACCCTGACCAGGATAAAGCAATAACTGAAAGGAACAAAACACTTACTTTAAAGTGAGCTGTTAGACAGCTCATCAAACCTGACAAGTGCTTTTTTTAGCTTATTCTTCAAACCAAAGTCTTTATAGCATTATTTTTACTTCAACAGCATGGTAAAGTAGCTTACATTCAGCTAGACATCTCTTTGCTGTTTATTTGAATGCTTGCCATTTTCTTACTACAGTTGTAGCCTTTCTTTTTTATGTGTTTATCTTGCTTTCATGTTACATCATTCTAAGCAGAAAGGAAAAGTGTTGAAAGATGCTGTGCATAAATCCCAGCTCTGACACCTCTACTCATAAAAAAAAAACCTGGCAACCTCAGGGGTGTAACCAACACACAGCTAATTATAAAAAGCTGAATGGACTTCCCTGAATTTGAACACATGCGAATATAGAAAACTTGAGCTATGCACATACTTAAATAATGTTTGAGCTCAAATCTCATGACTTAAGTGACCAACTCTGCCCAATTCAGTTCTGATCTGACTAATTTCACTAGACAAAGCAGTACAGCTTAAGAGAACATGGCAACCCACCACCCAGATTCTGAGAATATCCATACACAATTCTGAGTATCCAGTATGCAATAACAATTCCCATGGCATTCCAAAACCTTTTGGACTGAGTTTTATTGGTTTCCATATTTCTTTTTCCCTAAGCTTGAAAAAAATTACAAAATTGTCTCATGCACCTGCCCTTTCACCGGCCTTGCGGTGAAGTCAGTAAGTCCAAGTTTGCACTGAAGCCATTTTTCTCTGAGCTCAGTGACAAACTCCATTCACATGGATACACTGAATCACCAGCATGACAGAATAGCAAATGCAAAGGAGTGTGAGTACTTTTCTCATTCAGCACTTCTGTTGTGTAGTGGAGATTGGAAAATATCTAACACAAGATTATGGGATCTTTTTCACTGCCATGCAAAGTCCCTTGCAACATACAAGGGAAAGAGGTTTATTGGCTTGATTGAAATTGAATTCACACTTTAATAAAGATTTCCATTTCATTTGAAGTTGTTTGACTTCCCGCTGTAAAGTTAAGTCACAACTGTTTTTCTAAAGCCAGACTATAAATGTTTGCTATCTATAGATTTTATATTTTCCTCTTTTTTTAAATGTATTAGTTATGTCTTTCAACGGTAGAATATAAAGACTCTTAGCCACCATTTTCCTTCCACAGACATTTATATTTCCCGGGTAATACAGAAATGAGGATCAGATTACCTGACCATTTTCTGAAACAGAATCTTTCCTTGAATGAAATCTCTGGGGGCTCAGTAATATCCAATAACCCAGCTATTAATGTGTACCGCACTGGAAAGCCAAAATAAAACAGCCAGAGATTGTCCAAGCTGACTGAAACTGGCCAAGCATACAGCGAATCAGCTTTGCGAATATATGACATTTAACTCTTTGAGGTACAACACTAACCATGCAAGGAAAAGTGTTGGATAGGAATAGGAACGCTTACAGTATATAAATTTTTTTTTTCTTGAAAACTTGAAGCCTGTTTCTAGAAGGATATTTTCAATTAGTGTCAAAAGTAACAGCTTGGAACAATCAGACCCGCATTAACATCGGAGAAATGTGAAGAAAAAAAAACACTGAAACCATTACAAACAACTTTACCTCAGCTGTAAAATTATTTGTATGGTTAAGAGGCTCGCAAACTGTATTTTTTGGACATGCTTGACTGTGGAACAGTTAAACTTCAACATCTGAATTTCTTTCAAGCCACTAATAAAACATTCTCTCTCTCTTTTTTTTTTTTTTTACAATAGCGAAAAGTGCAGGCGAAAGTCAAATGAGTACCAAAGAGTTCATTAGTGAAAGCGCAGTGAAAAAGCTGACAGCATGTACAGATTACCAGATGTAATGAGATTACATTTTAATATCATAAAGCATAACATTTATATTATCCATGGCTATAATGCTTTACTATATTAATCCAATATTGTATTTGAAAATGATTACTGCATGCTGGTTTGCGCTGTTGCATGGCATTTAGGTACAGCGGAACTTCCAGTCCGGCTCTTATCCCACTTCACGGTCACCTGATTACTAATAGAACTCACCTGTTTGCTATCACACAACTCCCTTTAAATAACCACAACTCTTAGTGTTACTCTGCCAAGTCTCACTCCAGCACTGTGTCTGAGGCCAAACTTGTTATGTGCCTGTTTTTCAATCTAATTCAATTCAATGGTATTTATTTAGCACTTTTCACAACAGATTTACAGAACCATATCAATTCCAGATATACATTTTACATGAGCAAGCCAGAGGCTACGGTGGCAAGCAAAAAACTCCCTGAGACAACCTGAGGAAGAAACCTCGAACGGAACCAGTTTTGATTAGTGTTTGACCATAACCTGCTTCTCATTTATCCTTTTAATCTGATTGCTTGTCCATTAGCCTGCCTCACATTGCCTGGCCCTGTTGTTTGTCTGTTAAACTGGCTTTAATAAAAGTCTGAGCTTAGGTCCATCTGTCCACATCATGACACATAGTTTCTAATGTTTTGCATGTGACTTTAAATTACGTGCAATAAATAGCATGCTAGATTTTAACCGTAGACAAAAAAGCCCTAATAAATAAATGTAGACCTTGTATCAAAGAGCAAACTGACTAACCAAAATACAATTAGTATTATAGTGACACTGACACAACCCCTAACAATGTCTGAAAGCAGAAAGCAGAACAGAAAAAAATTATTGCTATCAGTCTGGCAGTTATATTACAATTACAAATTATTTCGTCCTCTATATTTATATATCCTCTAACTGGAGAAACAGCTCTGCATGCCATTTTGATAAGTGACAATACTTTGGAATGTCTACGGTCATAATATTGTCCTGATTAATTATTACAGTTCGGCATTTAACTTGGCCCGTATTTGTTATTATGTCTACTGCTAGTAATTTGTAGTAATATATGTTTATAGCGTATTACAAAGCTATGAAGATTTATATGCAGCAAATAAAAAAAAATACTTTTCATTCTGCTAGATAAGTAAAAACAACAAATCGTGTAATATATTAATTTTTACTTTAATTACACCTGCTTTTATTTGCTCTTTTGGGGCTTGTGCCCCAAAAATAGAAAATAAAGCAAGGCATCCATAGTGTTAACAATGGCAAGGGTTTTAATGTTCAATATCATCATTCGTTCTTAAAAGGACATAAATAATGATTTCATAAGGATCTTGCCTGTAAATTGCATCATTTCAATGCAACCAGGATTCTGTGGCAGGTCTTCTGTCCTAAACTCTTAAATGCTAAGCTCTTGCCCAGACGCAGATATAACTGTCATGTCTATTCTTTCATTTTATTGACAAATGTTCTCAAGGCAATAAAAATGTATATAAAAAGTAATGTAAGTGTGTAGATCTGTGGTTGCGTGATCGGATGTGCATTGGCTGTGTAAAATGCAGCACTATATCAGTCGATTAATTTACAGACATGGTTTTGTAAGAAGGCATACTGTGAAGGCTGGCTCTCGAAATATATTAAAAGTCTTTCTCAGACTAACAACTATGCATTCAACAGCATCATGTAAATGTTGCTCAAAATCTTGAAAATGTTTCTCATCCTAGTGAAGCTCAACGGGTTTCCACGTCTCTTCGACCGGAAACGGAAAAAGAACATTCACCAAATGTGCACAAAAAAGAGAAGGCTTAAAATTGTTATCAGTCCAAATTAGCAATATGTCGATAAAGCTGCAAAGGATGATTTATACAATACAATCACCAGAGATTCTCTCTAAATTGCATCAATTGAGATCTCCAACTGACCTTTTTCTTTCTGAGTGTACCAAAAATAGCCGTTAGCACAGACTGACCTACTCGGAGTTCCTGGCCAAAGACGGTACGCTCTCCCAGGGCCGAGCAATTCCAACGGCCGTAGCGGAACTGGTACTGACACTCATTGATGCCCAGCTGAGCCCCCTCGCCTATTACAATGATGGCGTCAGGACGACTTTGGCAGATGGCCCGCTGGCGAGGAGCCAGGCCTGGAATCTTATTGCAGATGATGTTGGCACCCAGGGCCACCACAGAGGAAAGGGCCCTTGACGGGGGAAGAGAAACAGAAGCACGGTTAATTAGGGTGGAGAAGCAAACCGATACGTGTGGTGCATATAGGACATTAATATTGATGTGCTAAATCTAAAATGAAGGTATGTACTGTATTGTATGAAATGTTACACTGACGCAACACTACTCATGTTATACAGTTTACTGTCTCATACAGACCAACAAACATCCCAAAAATCTACTATAATCTACTATCATTTATAAATTCAATATCTTGCTGTTTAAAAATAAATGAACTACTCTACATTTTATAGCAATTTAGCAGACAATCATAAACGTTCAGCAGATACATAATGCAAGAACAGGGTTTATTTACAGCCACTCAGCACAATCTCCTGAAAAATATAGATAGTGCTACATATTTTAGAAGGAATAAAGGACACACATCTGACAATGCATGTCAGAATGGTCAGAGCAGAAAATGATATTTTGTTTATTTGCTTGTGGATGAGGTCTGTCCACAATGGTTTGGCACAAGTCCCTGATAAAGTAAGTTGGGTTGGTACACTAATTGTTAGGTAACATAGCTGGAATTGTTTCCAGACCTAACCAACGCCAGGCATGCCGCAGGCAAGGACACAATTTGTAATTTCTGCTTTTCAAATTTAGAAGTGGTTCACGTCTTGACCCTGAAGTCACCATAAATGTTATTCCTTTTAATTTGGGATCTCACAGTGTTTACAAAACAGAGATGGTGTGACACAAATAAGAGTTCATGGGAGATTTACACACCATTTGTAGATGTTTAAAGATATCCACAAATCTACATGTGTTGCCTTTTCAAATATATAAAATGTGGATGTCATTAAAAAAGGGTCATATATTCTTTTCAGCAATAAATACAGTATTTATTTATCATGCTGCATTTGAAGCAGGTAATATAAATATAAATTTAGGCAGGTAAAGAAGACTCGTTTATAGTAAGATGCCTTAAAAGTTCAACAAAGCGTTTCATTTTATCGTTTTACACAATTCTTAGCTGGCATATTCAGAAATCAGTGCTCAACCCAGTGTTCTGGTCTTCTGTTGATTCAGTCCTGAGATTCATTCCCAAATAGACATTGGGTATTTTTGGTCACAGTCTTTGCCTGTAAACAACCTAGCCCTTTTGTTTACCACCATCTAACCCATGCAGATATATGTCTTTCAAACATATCAGACACAAGGGCCATAAAAACCCATGGAAGCACATGCCAGCTTTGAAGTATGACGTCGACCACTGAGGACTACACCACAAGCAGGGCAGGCTGCAGCATGCAAGCTGTGTGTCAGCAAAAAGAAAAAAAAATGAGTGGAGGGGGTGGGGGTAGGGCACTTACAACTTATGGATTCCCTTTCAAAACACATGAAAGTGGGGAAAAAAAAGGGAGGGAATGTTCATTGGAAATTGGATATGGTTGGCTTGAGTCTACTTTAGTTGCATTTCCACGTCCACAAAAGCTTAAGAATTATTCTTAAATGCAAAACCACATGTGCAATGAAGACGGAGATGAGGGACCAACAAACGTGTCCTTCGCTCCAAGATTGGGATACATCTCTCGTCTCTGCAGAGAATCAAATCCATGTGTTTTGGACTGCAACTGGAAGCAGGTAAACTATATGTACAACTGAAACTCTTAAAGAAAAATGTAAGGTGTTGCAGCAGAAGGACCCTAAGACATATATTTGCAGGAAATTGCACAAACTGCATAAAAGAAACTACAGCTCTTACAGTGTTATGGTCTAAGGTGGAACACATCATGAATGAGTCAGTAGACGCTTACTCCTGCCCCGTACCCTTCCGCCAAACCGAGCACTCCCCTTCACTGCCATGCTGAACATTAACTTCATATTTAATAACTAAAAATAATATATAACACCGTATATTCTACCCTATCCTATTCTTTTATTTTTCCCCTTTTTAGGACTAAATAACATCTTTTCTAATTTCCTCCTGTCACTGAGAAAAATGAGCAGGAGACATGTAAAGAAAGAATTCTCACACTAGTGCAGACATTGCCTATGATGTATCAGGAAACTGCAAAAACCTTTCACTTTAATCTTTAACTACAGAATGGTCCCTGAAGTTCCTGACAGAGATTGCAGATTTAATGTGACTAGGCAACAGTAGAAAATATGCATGCAAACATTCCAACCTTATTTTAAGTAGCATTTTCCTACAAAACATTCAAATAATTCATATTGATAATTATACATTAAAATGCTTGTCACTGTACACTTATTGTCAGAGCAGCTTGTAGAAAATGAGCACGTCAAATAAGACAATAGAAAGGGGGAAAAGTATAATGCAAAGTATATTTGGAAGTCACCTTGAGAGAAAATAACACATCTTTCCCTGGTCAATATACATATGCTGTTCTGGTATGTCCCTGTGATTTATACATTCATTATTTGCCTTTACTTAA
This sequence comes from Leptodoras nelsoni, assembly GCA_028566375.1. Taxonomy (NCBI): domain Eukaryota; kingdom Metazoa; phylum Chordata; class Actinopteri; order Siluriformes; family Doradidae; genus Leptodoras; species Leptodoras nelsoni. The sequence goes on from JAOVVG010000010.1 coordinate 15,727,907, forward strand.
TTGGTAGAAATGTTTGTTGAAGTTCTTTTGTACTTTTGGGAAAAAATACAAAACCCTTTTGTTGGAACTGCAAAAAAAGCGCATGTTGCAACAGTGTATATAGCTCTAATGCCTTTTCAGCCTCATTTGTAAATACGTTTTTTGTAAATTATGCAGAAATGAAATTGAGATTATTACGGAACAAGCTTCACTTTATACCATTCCATCTTATTGTTTATTTGGTGTCTGCTAATGGTTATGTATAATGGCATGCCAGCTTTCCAGCAAGTATAATGCCCTGACTGACATCTCTGCTTAGTGGTGATTTTGGTATAACAAGCTGAATATAAACTTTCTACCTCGGGCCAGGTTATAATAAGGAAGAGGAATAAAATGAGGAGCTAGAGACAATCACTGGCTGGCAGGTCGGTGGTGATGTCACCCTAACATTGCATGTAGTAAACACTGTTTGTTGATCGTGTCATGGTCTGGTGGTGAGGCTTTCAAGAAACCCTTGTGTGTGTGTGTGTACACAGTGTACCGCTCACCACCTCTGCCATTCAGTTACAGTGGTTTTCACCAAGTTAGACAATGCTACATGAGTTACACTAAGTTTGTACAGGCTCAGCGGTACTGGGAAGGATTAATAGGTTCATGCGCTTCATGGCAAAAGAAAAAGGAGCAAAAGATCGAGGAGTTTTGTTAGAAAGCACACACACACTTTTCTGGTAGGTCTATAAACAGAATGTAAAAACATTAATTTAATTGGAGAACCATTACATATAAACCATGCACTGGTTGATGGAATTGTGGTTGATGGAATTGTGGTCGATGGAAAATATAGCGAAATAAATCTAACATGTACCATGAGAAAGATTTCAACATGAGCAGGACTTTCTGGTAAATGATAAATAAATAATCCTGCAGACAAGTAAATGCACTCTACATTTAAACAAGAGAAAATAAATGGTCTCTTTGTGCTTGGCTTAAGATATCATGCAGCTCAGTGTCCACTTAAAACAAATCTGACTAAAACAACCTCAAAACTACCAATGTGAACTGACTGGCACCAGATGCTTACGGGAAAATCTCTGATCTCAACCTCACAACCTCTCTTAGTTCCTGCAATTTACTGTTGCACAAAGGGAGCTGGAAGAAATACAATTGTTTCCATTTGATTAAAGTAAATTTGTAAATCTGTTGATGATTACAGTTGTACTCATTGAGTTATAACACAACTGTGTCGAAATTCTGTGCACAGAGCCATAGAAATTCTTAGAGAATGTACGGTGGCCTGTTCATAATATAGAGCAACATTACAGTGTGTGATATCACATAAACAACACAAAACTTGTACACTTGACCTGAAGGTGATTTCATTGCAGAATATTAAGTAACAAATTATCATTTATTATTATCATATATTATTATTATTATTATCATTGTTGTAATATTTTATCTAGAATTTTATTATAATTTAACAATTATTCTACTATCATTAATATTATTGGTTTTGTTGCTGTTTATTTTGCTACAATAATAATAATCATTATTATTATTATTATTATTATTATTATTATTGTTATTATTATTACATGTAATCGTGTGCAATAGTCTGCAACCTATTTATTCAAGTCAAATCAAAATTTTAAAATAGAATGAACTATATGCTGAATAAAGAAGGTTCAAATTGCAAGAAAACAAACACTGACATGTCATTTGGCAGTGTGCAGACCAAGGCTATACTGGGCCACTGGGACCAAAAGCCACATCTATTTTAACCTCGGATTTGGGGTATCCGGCATTCAAATTTATTTCAGTTTGACAGTTTCCCAAGGCAATTTGTGGAACAATTTGAGGAACAACCATGAACCAGCAGGTGACTGCCTAAAAGACCCTACCCAAACATAAGAAAGATAATATATAGCTCTCGCACACGTAGACGAGACAGAAAATGAGATAGCACCTGTGCGAAACACAAGCAGCCCTTGGCGATTCAATCTCACTGAACATTTCTGCCACTCAGTGGCCAAATGAAATGAAATCTATTCTTTTTTTTTGGATCACATATCAACTTTACAGCAGTGCCTTGCAGAAATTAGTTATATTTTACTTACATATTGCTAGACATTTTATATAAGAGCTATTTTTTTAACTGGTATCAGAAGCTTGCTGGTAATATCCCCTGCCTTTAATCAACCTGATTATGAGATGCAGAAATCTACAAACAAGGTTTTATTGATTTTGTACGTTTGTCTCTAAGGTCTAGGGGCAACTTGAACTTTTCGAAGACATCGTCGTTTATATTCCTGTGCACTCATGGTGTGAGAAAAGTGTACCCTAAGTTGCGGTAAGTATCTTGAGGAATATGTAGTATGTAAGACAGAGCAGAGCCGTTGTGGTGAAGCAGACTTTCTATGGTCTAAATCAGCATTAGGGCTCTGATGCTCGCACTTACAGGTAGCTGCCGCTGGTGAGGATGAGGAAGATCTGAGGGTAGTAGACTGACAGCAGCACAGTGCGCGACGAGAACACGATCATGGTGACATTGAGCGAAGTACCGCTTGCAGATCGGCTGAAAGAAATGCGATCTCCTTGTATCCTTTGAGCCGAGCGTTAAGCCGTTCGTCCTCAGTTTGGAGCTGCTTCGTGGAACAACGCGAGCTTTTTACGCGGCGCAACAGCAGCAGCAGCAGCAGCGAGTGCGGAAAGCCAGTGTGTCATGTCTCCGCGGGCGAGGCTGTTACCATGTGGTTGCCAAACTGGAACGATGATGGTTTTAAGGATTTTCGGATGGCAGGGGGAAAAGCGTCTCTCTCTCTTTCTCTCTCTCACTTTCTCTCTCTTTCTCTCTCTCTCTCTCTCTCTCTCTCTCTCTCGCTCTCGCCAGATTCTGGGGCTGCCATTGGGTAGATGCGCCGCTGTCCGCCCACTTTACTTTTGACTAAACGGGTAACCCTGAGTCCAGTTTCAGTAGATCATAGATGTCTGCCCTGGACATCAGCTTCACTCTGATTCTGGCTATGCTGATCGGGCATGCTTCATGCCTTACCTATGCTCTCCTTGTTTACACATCAGCGTCTACCACAGGCATGCCCAGGGCCTCTCACCAAACAACCATGTTTCAACTTCTCACTTCTATTATCATTACAGTTTAACCTTCATGCCAACCCACCAAATCCATCCCATAAAAAACAAACAAAGCAATGAGGCAAAATAAATATTAGGGGTAGAAAGAAAAAAAAAGAAACAGGGTTCTGCAGGATGGGAGCTGACACAGACTACAGTGTACTGTTACTTCTAAGCTGAATGAACTTATCTGTCTGCACAAGCACCTGAAATCCTGCCTGTCATCACCCTCTGTCTCATATCGCTGTAGAGTGCTACAGTGTGGTGGGTTCTTTACTAACTGCTGAGGGCCTGAGGGAAGCAAACAGGTTTGACCTGATAAATCAGAGATATGGCATAGAGTTTTCTGTGCTCATCTGTGCACATGACTTACCTACTGAAACTCTGGACGTCATACAGGTCTTTATGCACTTCAGGGGATTAGGTAGACATGCATAACTCCAAGCTAGTATAGATTCAATAAGTGTCTTGTTTACAGGCCTGGACCCAAAGGCTCAAGCATGTGCAATGAAAATCTATGAGGCAATTATGCATTTTAAATGAAACCTTTGTATATAGCAGTCAGAGTGATGTAAATTCAAATCAGTGTTCTTTGGGACCACCTTCTGCCTTTTAAAATGACAAAATTACAAAAGTACAGAGTACCCTCTTAGGTGCACCGTGGTGTCGTTTTATAAGGAAATTGGCTGGTAAGTTATTTCAAGCATCCCGGAGAACTTGCCGTAGCTCTTTTGTGGACTTTGACTGTCTCACTTGCTTATGTTCCTGCAGGTAATTCCAGACAGCCTTGATCTCAATGTTATCTGAAAAGCAGTCTGTTACTTAATATCCTCCTTTCTTTAAAGGCATGCAAAACCTTTTTTCTATGTAACCTGACTTTTATTTATGTGTGCTTGTTTTTTATGCATTGTTTGTTTCTGAATGTATCAAGTTATTTATTTAGCACGGAATGAATGTTTTGCAATGACAAAAATATTTAAAAAATAGATAATACAAAAGGGTATTTTGTAGGGGGGTTAAATCTTGCACAGGACTGCTAGGGCAGAGTATTTTAAGTAGGATGTCATTATGGAATCCCTCAAATAATAACAGGTAGGCGCTTGTAAAAAAAAGAAAAAAATGTTTAAAGAAAAATGTGCGTAGTTGCGTAGTTTCCTTAGTATTATGACTGACATTTTCCTACAATCCAACACTCTCGGAGGCTACAGGTGAGGCGATTGCAAAACTCAGCGCTCCTGCGTGTGACTGAAGGAATGTGGAAATACAGCTCGAGCCGTGCCGTTATTAATGAGGGTTAAGAAAAATGAGAGAGAGAGAGAGAGAAAGAGAGAGAGAGAAAGAGCATGCACAGATCAACCACGTTACATGATTGTCGATTTGGCCTGACAGCTATGCAAAACATTACAGAAATGTACCAATACCCGTTACAGGTGCTTATGCATTATATGTTACATTGTTGTCAGAGTCACAACCTGTATTTAGCTACAATATAAACAGATAAATGCACATGCATTATAAGACGCATGGGTTATGTTGTATCTGTGCCCACTACTTAATAAAGAACATAATAAATATGACCTAAATATTACACCCCACACCCTCAACCAAAAACTGCTGCGTCAGAACACGGTTTAAAGGCGGAACTCACCCGAGTCGCAAATAAACGATGGCGAAACAGAGCAGCACTTTAATCATCCACTGTGTTAGGGATCTGGGCATGGTGTTAGAAAACGCAGTGCCCGGGCCATTAACTCAACCAGCTCCACTCACATTGGCACTTCACGTCAGCGCGCAGCTACAGGTGAAGCCACTGTATCCTATCTGTCAGACACGGCGCTCCGGGCTCCTTTAAAGGCTCCGGGAATCCGACACCCATGGTGAAAGTTAAAATAAAGCTAAGATCCTATGCAGTCTTTTGTTTGGAGTATAACACACGCGCACACGTGTGTGCGTCCTCACACGCTCACACGCACACATACACACACACACACACGCACACACACACACACAGATACACAAGGGCAAATTGAGAAGCGAGCCCGTGTCGTGATCAAAGAAAGCTACGTTCCGTCCGTCGCGCTCTTTGTTTCAAAAGCGGACCAGAGTTGTGTTTCTGCTCTCCCCGTCAGGTGAACCTGCTTCTCAAGTTCCCTCTGCGGCACTTTCTC
>JAOVVG010000010.1:15758195-15765695 GCA_028566375.1 Leptodoras nelsoni
CACCGGCTCCCCCGTGACCCTGAAAAGGAATAAGCGGCCAAAAAGATGAATGAATGAATGAATGAATGAATGAATGTTTTTTTTAAGTGTAAACTATCACACATTCTCTTAACCAGTTAACAGACAGTAAAACAGTGTGTAGCCAATAGGACAACACCAACCACACATCCTTTGGTATGTTGAAATAGTAATATTATAGTTTGGATCCTTTACAAGGCCATAAGAAACTTTAGGTATCATCGTATGAAAATAGATGCCAGATTGGCGTAGGCTGTATGACTAAGAGCTTCTGGAGGCAAGCACATTGCCATCTGTTCTAGCACCTGCTTAAGAACCTGTAGCTCTTCTTTACACTTCATTCTGCACTAAACATTTTTCATCATTTTGCAAACCTCGTTTCCAGAAAAGTTGGGACACTTTTCTTAAAATGCAGCAAGAACAATGCAATGAAATCCGTTATTCGTTCATTCACTTGAAGCTTTATTGAACAGGGGATCAAAGGGGAATTTTTGCGCATTCTTGCTGTGTACAAGACTTGAGCTACTCAACACTCTGTGGTCACTGTTGTCTGATTCTCCTCTTCGTGATGCGCCGTACATTTTCAGTAGGAGACAGATCTGGACTGCAGGCAGGCCAGTCGAGCCACGCTGTTGTAACTTGTGCAGAATGATGTCTATTGAAAATGTACATACTGTTGAGCAGCTCGAGTCTTGTATACAGCAAGAATGGGCAAAAATTCCAGTTGCAAAACTGCAATAAGTAGTATCTTAGACATATAATTAAAAAAAGTTGATATGACCCAGTGGAAAATTGTTTATGTGTGTGTGTTGGAGGCATCAATTTGTAAATCTGTTTATATGAAATCACTGACAATCTTTTCTTTGTCATTTTGCTCCAAGTGAATTAACAAATTACATATTTCAGTTTTTATTGCATTTTTACAAAGTGTCCCAACTTTTCTGGAAATTGGGTTTGTATATCAGATGATCTAGAAGCCCGCTGGGATCTGCATTGTAATATTTCTCTTATTTCTGACTGCATTCTCTTTATATTCTCTGAGATTTTCTTAAGGCCAGTTCTCAGGAAACAGTTGTTATCTACTTATCAGTAGTGTAAGGTAGAAGATGGAGCCTATTTTATGATTTTATGCCATGATATGCTGTATGCTCTATTATTTAATCCTAAATCATACCCGATCATTCCTAAATCTGTTGTATTTGCAGTGTGTAGGTAATATGCACTTGAAGGTAAAACATATTTCCGGATTAAAATCATTTCCTGATGACAAGTTCAGTATACAGTATATGAAAACCATATGTAGGCATAGCCATTAGGCTTAGGCAGCGTAGACAGTATTTTTTGGGTTTTTTTTCGTTCTCCCTTATGGGCAACCGTAATGGGCTGGAGAACCAGCTGTCTATTATTATGTCTATTATGACGGCATATTTCTGATGAATAATTGCATCCTTTGGGGCATTTTGAGACCTTTCATCACCAAATGATAGTAAATATGAAGAAAGCCTTCTATCGGCTGTCATGCAAGCTTGGAAGGCGTACAGCTAGGAAACGGTTCGGATTGTTTGAGAAAGAAATGGTACTGTAATGCGTGCTCTAGCAAAGGACCAGGCACCCAACTCACACACACACACACACACACACACACACACCCTCCACTCTTTGTAGTGTCGTGTCTACATGGATCACCACGAAAGAACCTACTGTTGGAACTATTATAAAGTAGGTCTGCAAAGGTCTGGACCTGCACAACATATAGCATCTAAAATCTAAAGAGCCTGCAAAATACACACGGAAAAACCAAAGAACGTATGTTATTCCATATTTAACCTGTTAATGCTCACACCAGGCGGATTAGTATATTTTCAGTGTTGCCTTTCTATGTCATTTTAATGCGTAGTAAGTTTTCATTTGGTAGAATGATCAGGAAATGGTAGGCTTAGGCTTATATTTTTCACGTAACTTCATGCTGTTAGTGGCAGCTTCAATCCTGAACCTTCAAGCCGTCTCAGCTCGCCAAAAGGTTTGGCTTCAATTTCTAAGGTAACAGCTAATGTCAAAAACATTTGCTAGTTTATTTCTTATTCATGTTTTCAGTAGGCCAGAAGAAACTCCACTACAGTCTCCACTACAGTGGGAAAGAAAATGGTTTTGTGGAACCTTTTTCCTTTTATTGATTAGAATTGATTCCTATAATTCCATGTATAATGTGGGAGGATAAGATAAGTATGATAAACATGGCATGAGACCGTAGTCAGTAACCAATGGCTCAGGTGGTAATGTAGCACAGAGCAAGGTTGTAAAAAGAAGCTGTGTAGTTTGAATGCTGCTTCCATATCTGATCAGCTCTTTTGAGTGTCATACAATTAATAATATACAATTATATAATATCATTTTAAATATGCATTTTTTATATTATACAATTTTAATATGGTATTTCAATGCATCTGTTTTGTTAGATGCTTCAGCACTGCTTTTAGTGTAAAAGTAAACCAATCCAGACTGGACTTCACTTTTAGTTTACTTACATTCATACAGAGAGGTGAGTCAGGGAGATCCGACGATTGATCAGAGTAGTGACCGGCGGGGGAAACAGTGGCTCAGTCGATGCCGTTTTAGTCAACAGTGGTCAGTACGACATCGCATGTTCATTGTTGAAAAGTTTTTTTTTTTATGGTGACCCTGTGATTGGTACTCAACAGCTTTTTCGCATTAAGTTCGATATTCCTCGTCACGGTGCTGTGAGGTCTCAGAACACAATTTAAAAACGGGTAGAAAATTTTCATAACAACACTTCTGCCTTGAAAATGAAAGCACTCAGCAAGCCACGTACAGTCCAAACCCCAAAAAACACTGAAAGAGTATCTGTATTCTGAAATCTGATAAAGTAATATCTGACTGTAATAAAGAGTCTGCATCGTTCGGCTAGGAAACATTCTCTTGGTACTAAAAGCTTAATGTAATGGTTGCATTTTCAAGTAAAAGTTATAATAAATTATCATTATTGTTTTTTCACTTCAAAAATCATCAGGGCTCACCCTGTATATGATAAAAGTTCATATACAGTAAAGCCATATTGTGAATTGCAAACAAAGACAGGCCTTGACCCGTCTGACCTACAGCAATAGCCTGAGGATATACATAGAACATCTGTGAGTGTCATCAGAGTCATGATAAGTTTATTATTGGCTGATGTTTGCATGCATGTGTGCGTGCGTGCGTGTTGAAAGGTTCATTGGTGCCATAGCATGTGCATTTATTAAATGTCCCGCTGGCCAGAGAGGCCTGCATTTATTTATCCCGTGACCCAGACGGCACCTGTCGGCTGCCATGGATACAGGCAGGTCTGCACTGCCTGGCATGGCTGTCACTGCTTTAATGGCATACTGTGAGGCTGTGAGGTCGCAGCCTTATCAGTGAAGGATTAAACATTCCTGGCTGCCAATGCATTACAAAGTTCTTGGATTGAAGCAGTAATGTTTAAGAATCATTTTTAAAACAGTTGCTTTCCCGTGGCAAATTTAATTGCCATTGCATTTCAGTTACAGGATAGACTTACAGTCCAGAATTAACATTTCTAAATGAAAGTATATGTACATTAGAGCATATGTGTTCAATATAGTTAGGTTCAGGCTGCATATGTTCATACTGCAGGCAAATGTAGCCCAAATATGAAGTCCTTCATACTGTAGCTGACCCAGATCACATTCTTTTTTTTTAATTTTTTTATGCGGTGCTAAAATTTTGTTTGCACATTTTGTACTATGCTCTGGATGAGTGTTTGTGTAAATGTAAACTGGGAAATCAGATACAGGTTTGATATTTGGCAACACAACCTCAAGTCTGAACCAAACAACTAATGCACATCGAACCTTTTTAAACATTTGTTTATGAATGCCAAAAATCACAAGCGAAGACACGATGTCTATAATAACCTAAATATATGAAACCATTTTAGGAAATTGTACAAATGTTAATAAGTCTTGTAATCTACAACACATTTAAGTGTGGTTGACTAAGTTAAGTTAAGAGACTAATGTCACTAAATATTACAGTGTTCCACCACAAATGACAGCTAGACGTAGTTTAAAACCTCTGACCAAGAATAAGAAATAAATCATGATGGCATGATACTACTACTATTACTATTACTATTACTAATAATAATAGAGAATGAATGTTGAATATTTATCTGCATATATTTTCTTATGGAAGTATCACTGTATGTTGAATCTGATAATTAATAATTTATAAAATAATGAATAATAATTAATTAATAATAATTAAATAATTAATAATAATTTCATTTTCGAGAAACTGCTTTTTATCCTTGTCAGGAACACGGAGGAATCGCTGTCTGGGCCAGGAACACAAATATTACCAGTTGGCCCAGTTTTTTTTTTTTTTTTTGAAGCAATGGTGTCCACTCAGGTCAGAGCTGCATTTGTCTCTATTTCTCTATATCTTGGAAGGTGAAATTTGGGATTTAATTGCAGAAATGTATCACCAAAGAAATATATAACCAAAAGCATCTCCAGTGGATAAGTTAGGCCATGAGGTGGCACCAGTGCCTTCTCTGTGGCAGGCTTTGAGCACATTACCAGTACCAATAATACAGAATGGCATGGCAGAATATTTTTTCGCCTCAAATCATTTTATAATATTTACATTTTTTTAAATATATATATAGCAATATTTCTTATGTAACAACTCACTGTGTATCTGAATGTATTTATTTATTTATGTTTTTGGTCATTATCTCTTTCAACTAGATCTGTGAGGTCGGTTATCTCTGTCTCTCTGTCTCTCTGTTTATTTCCCTGTGTCTCTTTCTGTTCCGTTCTGCAAAAATGCAGCCTTACTAGGACAGGTGTCTACCATATGTGTGAGTAAACAGTGTCACTGCATGCATGTGGTGGTACTTGCACCAGATTGGAGATCAAGAGACAAAGAGTGAGTGAGTGCAAACGTAAGATGGTAGAAACACGAAGCAGGTGGGTTCGAGTCGAAATCTCTTTAACATATGGTTCCCACTCCTTAACTTTACAATAGCTCATGTAAATTGTATTGTACATTTTACAATATAGCAATGTTTTTTTTTAACTAAATTTCTTTAAATATAATAATTAATCAAAATAATTAGAAGATTTTGCTAATGGAAAAATGAAGTTTATCCTTATGGCTTAAGGATGTCCAAAGTCCAAAGGCTAGACATATCTACGGCATCTCAAGAAAGCCCCACCCCATAATAAATAAAACAACAAACAAATAAATAACTAATTAAGGATAGATAGATAGATAGATAGATAGACAGATTGGTCAATTTATTAGGAACACCAGCACCCTGTGCATGCATTCATGCAGATCTACAGGTCAAGTTTCAGTTAATGTTCACATAATATATCAGAATGGGGAATTTCCAAAACCGCCGATCTGGAATTTTCATACAACAGTCTCTAGAGTTTATACAGTGGCCTCATGTCAACAAAACAGGCTTGTGGTGGTGCTGTAATACCGTGGGGAATGTTTTCATGATGCCTGTCTTATAATGGCTGCTTCCAGCACGATAAAGTTCCACGTCACAAAGCACAAAGTCGTCTAAAACCGATCCGAGTTTAACGAGTTTACTGTACTTCAGTGGAAGTAACCACCAGATCAGAATCCAGTGAGCACCTTTCAGATGTGTTAGAGTTCGTATAGCAGAGTCGCAGCATGAATTTCTATCTGACAAATCTGCTGCAAATATGTGATGCAATCATGTCAACTTGGACCTGAATCTCAAAAGGAATGTTTGCTGTGAAGAACTGAGGCTATTCTGAGGGCAAAGGTGGAGTTTGGACAGTGAGCGTAGATTCTATATCTTATATATGTAACTTTAGTTAGTACATTAGTGCATATTTTAATGTCATCCAAAGTTTAAATCCATTAAATGTGAGTTTATTGATAAAATTTTAAGTGTCAACATTTTTTTTTTTGGACAAACAGTTCCAAAAAAAACAGAAGGGAGGAGACAAAACGAGGCTGACATGAAGAAAACATACGACTCAGAGGGTGACTGTAATAAAAAAAAAAGCTATGACAAAAACCATGATTAAAACGAAATGATTAAAAACATTTTTGAAAACAGATACTAGCAATAAGTGATTGTGCTAATCATTTAGACTGAGCAATAAACTTGAACTTGAACTACGACCAAATATGGAATGTGGAAGAGTCCATTCCGGTGCAAGCGAGGGGGGAGTACAGAGACTGGTGACAAGACAACACTGTCTGAACTCTCTGTGCATTTTTTTTTTTTTTTTTTGGTGCGCAAACTCTTAGAGACACTCAGGAGACTCTGCCTCTCAAGAGTTAACTTGTAAAGCCAGGCTTTCGCAAGGCATGCTGGGACATTTTGTCTTCTGACAAACTGCCTGCAAAACACCCTGACAAAAACCATTAATCAGTGCAGTTGTGTTGTTTGGTTTTGTTTGTTGTTGTTTTACACATCTAATGGCATTGTAAAGTCATGATTTAACTGTTTCTTATTAAATTGCGAACAAATGCAACAGCTTTACTAGATTAACCACCTAAAGATCACATGCAACATTTTTGTGAGGAGTTATTAGCAATATTTCATTTTAGGTAAATATGAAATAAAGATGTTACTGTGCTGTGCAGTACATTATAGTACAGTATAGTAAAATATCTGCAACCAATAAGAATAATTATATTTATTCTTATTGTATATGTTCATTATGGTTTTATTATTAAATACATATACAGATACATGAGTATTGGGCTTGTTGGTCTTTTGTTTTATATAACCATAGTTGAAGTTGAGCATGCTGTAATAAATCACATGCCTCTGTGCATTTCTGCAAAGATAAAGTCAGTGTGAGAACATCAGTGCAGACATGACGTCTCAGTGGCACCAATATGTGCATGTGGCCCCTGCCTGGGTGCTTTTGTCAGCACAGCCTCATTTGAATCGCCAGAAGGATTTAGTGGGCGTAAGTCAGTCTATTTCCATTGAATCCAGCCAGAAAGGTCCAGAGGTCAATCTAGACAACCTGGGAATGCTTATCATACTTCTCCTTTTCTCGCCTTTTGTTTTTGTCTCTTGAAATGATCCTTCTCACTCTTATGTGAAATGACTGTCACAATATTCTGTGCTTACACCATCGACAGACAGGCATGTCAATTATGGAAGCAAATGCATGACACCAAGCACCAAGGCCTTGGGTTGTGTATGTCAGGGCAATGCCAGCTGCGTATGAGACGGTAGAGAGAGAGGTCTGTGCCAATTCCTTTCTCTCTGACTGGCACAGAACATGCAGACACTCAGACAATCACCCACGATCACCACCATTACCCAAGCTCTTTGTCTTTAATTAGGAGTGCATACGTTTGTGTATATGTCAGTACTCACATTTCACTGGAGCACAAAATTGTTATACATATGATTGTTATATTGGAATATACAGTATACCTTTGCTATAATGT
>JAOVVG010000010.1:16740922-16753553 GCA_028566375.1 Leptodoras nelsoni
CTTATTAATTATTTTGTATTTTATTAATTTAATTGTATTTTATTTTATCTTCATTTCTTTTAATTATTGTTACTCATCTATCCTTCTTTCTATTATGTACAGAAGTTTGTGAAACTCTGTACGAAAAAGTGCTATATAAATAAACTTATTATTATTATTAATATTATATAAGCATAAATCAATCAGTCGGATACTTTCATCAGTGCGGTGAAGTTAACACAAAGCTCTTTCTCCTGCATGCTTTTCCATCGCAGAGATTCAGAGCCGAAGGCAGGAAAGGAAAAGGAGAACAACAGCTAATCCTGTGTACAGCGGAGCAGTATTTGAGCCAGAGGTATAGACCCTTTTTCTCTGTATACACACACACACACAGTGGACCTAGTGGAAGGTGACTAAAATACAATCCGGTGTCAAACGTGATGAGATGAGCAAAACCCAGACTTTCACACCGACATTCATGAATTTAAAGCTATAAATGTATAAATTCTTTCTAAAAAATGAGCAAACATATCATCCTTAAAGCAGCATTGCTTTAATGCTTTAAGAATCTGAGCTAACCGAGAAATCTTATTTGTACTGATCATGTTGTATGACGTAACAATAACAAAAGTTGCATAATGAAATCTTATGAGCCCGTCATGCTCCGTCAGTACGCACACGGCACCGTAATTTATTATTAGAATTGACATGATTTCATGATGATGTACACAAACAGTAACACAGTATGGCACTGCATCGCCAAATGTTTGTGGACACGTGACCGTCACGCCCTTGTTGAGCCTCCTGTTCCAGATTTAATCCCTCTTTTCTGTTGTAATAACCTCCACTCATCTAAGAAGGCTAGATTCTGGAGCATGGCTGTGGGGATTTGTGATCATTCAGCTACAAATGCCTTAGTGAGGTCAGGCCCTGCTGTTGGATGAAGATCTGGGATGCAGTCAGTGCTCCAGTTGAGCAGTGAGGTTGAGTCAGGGCTCTGTGCAGGAGTTCTGGCACTCCATCTTCGGCACACCTTGTTCTCATGGAGCTCGCTTTGACAATGCACAGGAAGATTGCTTTGTCATGCCAGAACAGATTTGGGCCTCTTCTTTCCACTGAAGAGAAATTATAGTGCTCCAGCACACAAAGGCTTGGCAGTTGGAGGAAGGAATGCATGGGTGCAATGATCAGATGTCCATGAACATTTGGCTATATAGTGTATCTTCTGTTATTACACTGAGTTACCAGAGGAGGGAGACTGGTGCCCATGAGATATGGATGCAACCTAATACGAAGTGCATTGCTCGGTTTGAACAAAAGGATACAATTTATATTCTGTGCTATAATTTTCCTAATAATGAAGTATTTTAAGGTTAACATTCCATCCTTATCTGTGAGTGTAATATGCATTAATGAATGGTGTTCTCTTGGGCATGCAGTGAGCATGTACAGTGCATTGATGCACGAGTTATGCACTCTTATCCTTTAATGAAACGTTTCTATCCTGCTGGGAGTGGTTCTTTCCAAGATGACTCCGCCCCCAACCATAGTGAATGAGGGCTCACTGAATGCTTTGAAGACGATGCAAGTCATATGCTACGGCCTTCGGTGTCCACCGTCATCAGAACACCGACTGAAGGAGTATCTTCTAGAAGAATGGTGTTCAGTCCCTGCAGTAGAGTTCCAGAGACTTGCAGAATCAAAGCCAGGGTGCCACTGGTGGCACGTGGTGGCCCAACAGCTTATTAAGACACCTTTATGTGGCTTTTTCCTTTAATTTGTCACCCATGCGTACATGTTTATTTGCTACAAATGCATAATGTATCGCTGTTGTTTGTCCTGACCTTCCTAATAAACACAGCCGGGTGCACACTGCATTTGATCAGCCTGGACTGGTCCTTTTGACTGACTGCCTTTTTTTTTAAACATGTACTCTAACTTCTCGATTTATCTTCTCGCACCTCCTAGAGGAAAAAGAGCACCGTGACCTATCTGAACACTCCTCTCCATCAAGGAACGAGGAAGAGAGGTCAGTAAATAGTTACTGCATCACTGCGTTTAGCTCTGAGTAACTATATTTGATACAGCTGTTTGTTGTCTTCATGCTTACAGTGTGTGGTGTATCATTAGTTGTCTGCCTCTTCTGCTTTTACACTGACGGCACAAAATGAATGATCTCTAGGAGTCTTATGAGTTCTTACTCTCTCTAGCTGTATCCTCTTTCCCAAGCTTGAAAACCTTATCTGCTTGCTTTCTTATTTTTCTGCTTGCTTTATCTATCTATCTATCTATCTATCTATCTATCTATCTATCTATCTCTGTATTTATCTATCACTAGCCCACCGTGAGGCACAACTTGTGTTAACTTTCTAAACTTACATTTGAAGAAGTGAAGATGAGGGCTCACATTGACAATCCGCTTAATTGTTGTGGAAGGAATGGTTAGGATTTTTGTTTATGTTTTGCGAAGTGGAAGTCACAAGATGGGAAGAAGAACATGCATTTTGTTTCTCCTTATCTCTGGAGCGAACAATAAGCCTTATTCGTTGGACAGTGTGTTACTGGAGCTCTGAAAGCAGTGAACAGTCCTTCTGTGTGTGTCTGGGCTCTTTGTCTTCCTCCCTCCTTCTTTCTCACTCTTTTATCCATCGCTCCTTTGCTCGCTCGCTCTCTCATGCTCTCTCTCTTTCTCTCTAATCTAACCCCCTGCATGCAGTCGTTGTGTGGTGCACTAATTGCTTTCTGGACCTCCTTTCCTTTTTTTTCCCTCCCTTCCTTCTCTACTTTCTTTAATTCCTAATTTTTCATGCTAGCCAATGAGGACCCCATTTCAAAGGTATGTTGTGACCAATGTATCATCTGTTTTTATTTCACCTTTGTTTTTGTTTTTTTTGTTTTTTTTTCTTTTTTGTTCTCCCTCCTCCTCCTCCTCCATCTTTTTTCTGTTCTTTTTTTTTTTCCTTTTCTCGTCTGTCTCATTTTCGCTCAGGTCGCCCACCCAAATACAGCAGCAGTGCGTCAGGGCCAGAGCTGGGCTGCCACACCCTGCTCTCCCCATCCAGCAGTCACCCCGCCTCCCCAGCCGCCGAGCGGCCTGAACTCGGGGGCTTCCCCCTCCCCGTCCACCCCCACTCTCTCCCTCAGCCCAGCCCCAGCTCCGGGGATGTAAGTAACCACAGAGGTTACCCCACTTTTCATTCTGCTCTAGCGTACAGTAGTGTATACCACAGACTGCCCCTACCGCACCTTTACACCTGCGCTGTTCCTAGAGTACTGTAGTGGAGTAGTGTACTGGGGAACCTCCTCTCCCTGTTCCTCTCTTGGAAATACAAAACCAAATTGTCCTAAATGAACTTTATTATTCATATGGTTTTTTTTATCATTGGAAACAACATAGCAGCCTTAAACTAATAAAAAGTCTTGATGTTTAATCTTTATAATGGTTAAAATCTTATCCCTTCTACAGGTTTGTTTTCTTAGCTACTTTATCTGTAACCTTTGCTTTCTGTAAGTCTTTTATACACCTATTAATAGTAATTACGATCATTTCAGACAGGTGCTGAATTTATTTAAAGATAATAATAATTCTTGATTTACTTTAAATACTGCATTATATTTTCAGCTATAGTTTTACATTAAATCAGCAAGCCGGTAGTCCGCACTTTCCCTCCCTGTCCTGTCCTCTTCCCCATTTTGATCGGTCCGGCACAGAGGGGTGGTGGTACTGACCCGTGCCGTTCTTCCTGACAGGGAGACATCCATGAGGATTTCTGCACTGTGTGCAGACGTAGTGGCCAGTTGCTCATGTGCGACACGTGCTCACGCGTCTACCACCTCGACTGCCTGGACCCACCCCTCAAAAATATTCCTAAAGGCATGTGGATCTGTCCCAAATGTAAAGACCAGGTAAACTACATCACTCTGCCATGAAGATCCCCAAACTCCTTAATCAGCCTGCATTGAATCCTGCTAACCTGACCTCAACTTACCTTACAGGCTTTTCAGACATATAAACACTTTATATAATGTTTGACCTAAGACCAGACCTCTCTCTTATTCGTATCAATTATACATCCCCTAACCCACACCAAAAAAAATAATAATAAGGCTGCTTATATGTATTTGTAACTTTTCATGTGGTCTTATATCAATTGTCCTTTTATTTCACTCATCATGTAAATGGAAGCTGGCATCCAGCACACTCCCATTGACCTCCTTTGTTTGTTCATCACTACACCATTAGCAGTTGATCACTGGGGAAAGGGGGTTATTCTGGTGTCCCTAAGTTTGCCTCAATACTGCGCCAGTGCTAACATCATATTTTTTTACAGATACTGAAAAAAGAGGAGGCCATTCCATGGCCCGGGACCCTGGCGATTGTACATTCCTACATTGCGTATAAAGAAGGTATATAGCTACGTATTTATATGGTAAAGATTCACCATTTTAGTCCAGATCCGTTTGGTGAATGCGCTCAGTTTGGTTTAAAAAGAGAAGACTGGTGTACTCCAGGTGCACAGTGTGTTCGCATTCATGATTTCCTTTGTGTTTTTTGACATTAGTGCAATTCTCCTGCTTTCTGTCTCAGACATGTAAAATGAAACAGGAGTTGCTGTTTTAGGACTCTGCTCCTAGTTAGAAATGGTTCCTGTAACAACCTCGGAGTTTGTTTGTGCTCAACAGCAAAAGAAGAAGAAAAGCAGAAACTGATGAAGTGGAGCGCTGAGCTCAAACTAGAGCGAGAGCAACTGGAACAAAGAGTCAAGCAGCTCAGCAACTCTATAACAGTGAGTATCCATGAATAATAGACAGCTCGGTTAATCGTCACCAGGCACGGGCATGTTTAGACGGTGGGGCAGGTTTTTTTTTTGTTTTTTTTTACATGGATGCCAACATTGGGACTTGTTTATCAAGTTGAATATGAACAGATTTGTGTATAAATCATTGGTATGCATGAGCATTTAGACAACAAAATGGTATTCAGAAGAACACAAGTACACTTGAATTACTGTATTTTCTATTCTACACATATTACATGTTGTCTTGCTTATTTATTTCAAAAACACAATTGTTTTAAGGACTGTCATTTCATACAGTCCTAAAAATGGCATTAAGGAAACATTACATATATATTACAAAAGATAAATAAATAAATAAAAGCACTCTATTTTACTACTAGTAAAACTAGTTCCTGAATAAAGATGAAATGCTGCAGATGTTGAAGGGGGGCTGATCTATGCAGATAGTCACAATAAGCCTAGGCAGCACCAAAGGCAGAGTTTATATTACTGGAAGAGTTAAGTACATGATAAGTTCTGGTCAGCATCTGGTCAGTTTTAAAAAGCTTTGTCTGGGTCTGACCTACCCCCTTTATTTTATTTTTTTTTCAAAAGTGCTTCAGCTTCAGTTTTTTGACATTTCTTGGCCATTTTGCACTTTCTCCTGTGTGCACTTTTTATTTTATGGTGTTTTGTGGGTGTCACCTAACAAAAATTGGCCATGGCGTGTACATGCCCGGTAATTTACTGGAGATTTATTTGTCATTTATCAACATGCGTGCACAGATGGACATGGACAAATATGCTTTTAAATCCAGCATAAGCTTTTTTACTCTGTCATTAATGAACTAGGCCCGATGTAGGAGCAGTACGTTTCTGTTAGCGTTGATGTCT
The DNA here is from genome assembly GCA_028566375.1 of Leptodoras nelsoni. NCBI lineage: Eukaryota > Metazoa > Chordata > Actinopteri > Siluriformes > Doradidae > Leptodoras > Leptodoras nelsoni. Next base: position 16,746,574 of record JAOVVG010000010.1, read on the forward strand.
TATCATTAATGTAAATGCAAATACAAGTTTTGGATGTCTTGTTTTTTTTTAGTTACTTTTAGTTACTTTTAATTAGTTAATTTAACTAATTACAATTGGATGGTCAGACCATAGGTTTTAACTTGCTAACATTTGTTTCTTGCAAAAATCCATCAGTTAGTAAATCCTTTGTTTTAAAAGACATTGCAAAACATTGTTTTATGTTACAGTTTTGAAATAAGTGAATCTCTCCATGTAAGTACAGAGCTGAATTATATTATGAGGTCATAATGTGTAAACACAAAAGTGCAAGACAAATTAGGCATCATTACTTAATTAATGTATAAAATGGAACAATCGAGAAACAGCAAGAAACTCAAAGTTTACTTGCATTATTCTGAAAAGATTAAGATTAAGAGTATTTCCCAGCAGCAATGCCTTTACTACAGGATGCCCTTGTCCAGTCTGCCTTTCTTCCAGTTAGTTTTGAACAGAAGCTCACACCTGCTCACAACAGCATCAAAACACATGAGGGCGGGGACAGCTGTGTCGGGCCAGTTGTGATTACAGGACAGTTCATTTAAAACATGACATGACTGTAGTACATTGAACAAAAAAGCAGATCGTTTTCTGTTTGTTGTAAGAGGTATTACTATCCTACAGTCTCTCCTCTCTGGAAGTACAGGGCAGTCAGGGCAGCAGGGTCATGTTTTTGAACCCTGGTTGAAATGAAATCATCTTTTCTGTGAGATGTGACTAATATGCTGTCTCTTCTAACCGTCTTTGCGTTGAATGTAAAAGATTTATGTTTCCTCCATATTATAGTCCTGATGCTTTGCTTCATTTCACATAAGCCTAAGGTGTTTCTCTCTCCACTTCTGTGCACATCTGTCCAGTTGAACATTTCTTTATTCAGAACTAACACAATATTCTTCTCTCTTTGATGTCTTAAGAAATGCATGGAGACCAAGAACAGCATCCTGGCCCGGCAGAAGGAAATGCAGGCCTCGCTCGAGAAAATAAAGCACTTGGTGCGCCTTATCCACGGCTTTAACTTTTCTCAGACTGTAGAGATTGGCGCAACCCAGGAGGAAAACCCTGAGGACAAGACCGACTGCTGCCAAGAAACCAAGGGTACAGTACATTCATGTGCCAAGCCCTCGGAGTCTGAGCAGAGCCCTGCCCAGGTCCCTGCTGCTGGCACGGTGCCCAAGGTGCAGACTGAGCCCGAGGTGGGCGAGATGGCCGACTCGGCCGCCGCTGTCACTCCTGAGGCAGAACCGAAAGAATCACAGGCCAGTAACCCGACAGTCAGAGACAACACGGACACAGTGAAGACTGTGAAGCCAATGGAGTTTAGAGAGGTCAAACAGAACGGTGGGACGGACTCTCGGAGCCCTGGAGAGGTGGGAGAGAGTCCTTTGAGCATAACAAACTCTGAAAATACAACTCCCAGTGCCAGCAACAGCGAAGAGGCAGTCAAGATGGATGTAGAGGACGTGGACCATAGCAAGAACACCAACAATGGAAAAATCTTAGAACCCTCGCAACAGCTTTTGCCAGTGGCACTCAACAGTGTGGACATCTCCAAATGAGTCTTATCCCTCTCGAATCAACTAAGTATACCTCTCCTTCTCCCAAACATTTAGAAACAACTTTTATTGCATCCAGCACCGATGCACCAAGTTGCCAATCTATATATATTATACATATATATGTGCATTTTAATATTTTTTTTCCAGTGTAAGGTGAGACTGTCAACAGTGCTTCTACATCCAAGATGAATTAGTCCTGGTTCTTGTCAAAGAGTACACCCAAGAAAGGTTGTAGAAAGGTGCTTGTAATACAGTGTCATACTAATTAGTGGTCTGTTTTAAAATCTAAACGAAAACAAGACAAATGAAATGAATAATGAAGGAGGAGGATAATTGAATATATCTCATCACACCAGTGTGTGCCTGCAACAGTTGCCCTTGAAACTCATGGGGATTGTTTAAGTTGTCTTAGTTTCCTTTTCTCTGGGAAGAGGGTGGCAGGTCACACATGTCCAAAGACTGCATGCTCTGTCCACCCTCGCCGTGTCCCCCAGCCAGGTCTGAGAGGACCCTTCCTTAAACCAAAAGCTTCTTGTTCTGAGCTGGACAAGTCGCATCAGTATTTGCCAGCGGCAGGAAGCGCCGAGGCTTCTGAAGTCACAGGCATTTGTTAGACTGAATCAGGACTATAAAATGCCGATCTGTCCATCCCGTTTGCATTTCATACGAGCTGTAGAACGTAAAAGAAGACGACCCATATCGAGCATGCCTCAGACTAAACGGCAGAAGAGAATAACGTCGACGAAACGCAACGGCGTCTCTTGCTAGCGGGATCCGACGAGTACGAAACAGAAAAGACGCTGCTGTTCTGAAGCGAGTTTTTACTGCACCCGTGTGTGAAACATTGCAGGCTCACTGTGTTCGGGAGGGGGGTGGGGGGGAGGGGTTGAAACGAAGGTGTCCATGTCTGAGGAGTATTTTGTCTTTTTGTTAATAGCAAAATGTATTCAGGTCTTCCTAGTCTTCACACACAAATAAGTGCTTTTCTGTTTTCTTAAAACAGTAATTTGCTATCAGAGGTGTTCAAATTGCATCACTTATGCAAAGAGCTCTTTGTTGCAAGCAGAAGGGCATTGCATAACAAGTGTTTTATTTTTTATTCTTCTAAACTGCCAAAATTTTCTTTTCTTTTTTCCCCCCCCCACCTACATCCAAAATATAGTTGTCGGCATATTTTATGTCTAGTTTAGAAAACTGAGCGGTAAATACATCACCGCTCGTTTCTTCCTTCCCCTGAATCGTCCTGTATGTCCTGTAAACGTACATAAATAACAATAATGCTTCACAAGTTGTTGTCTTAAACGTGAGGGTTTGACGTTCGAGCCACATTTTAGTAATAAGACAAAGACGGAAAACCCTGGATTTAAAGCACAAGCTTATTTAAACGGCGAACTAAAGCAGCCGCTTCACGTACGGCGAAGCTCAAGAAAGCGAGTTACACCTGTACCATCGAAGACGTGGTACTCGCCTGCAAGCGGAGGCATCTTCAGTCACTTCTTTCTGAGCCTTCATTTCATTTCACCTTCCCTAAGACCAGAACATCAAATGCACGTTTGTCCGGTTTCCTCTGCTACATTGACTCCTACTCTGTCTTGCGTTTTGCGCTTTCTACACCGCACTGGGGTAATTCATGTCTTTTAATGGTACTGCACAGCTGGCACCTCAAACATGTTTACATCGCCTCTTTCCAAATTGACATATCTTCGTCTGTACCGTCTCGTCTCGACAGATCATGAGTCTGTTACTGAACAATAAATATCAAAAACCTTATTCGCTATACAATCCGTGTCCATTCTATTGCACAATGACTGCTGTTTGCAGGGCAGATCCGGCCTTGTGATTTCAGACTGTTTCACTAAGATGTAACCAAACTAATAATACTTTGTATTAGGCGGTAGACAGGCAAAATATATATAATTTATCCAGTTTTTGCTGGAAGCATGGCGCAGTTCTTTTTGCATGTTTGTGACACACGAATCAGCCCTCAGCATTCCTTTATACATCCGTCACTGAGCTGCGAGCGAGGATGATAACGCTTCATATCTTAGCGGTGGTTGTTGGTAATATAATAATCTAAAATCAAATAGCCTGAAAGGACATTTTAATGGCCTTCTGAAACCCGTCACTGTCTAGAGTTTGACTTCAACGCCTCCTTTCATTCCTCTACAGGTGCCCTAGAGTGCCTTTATTCCAATATCTCCTGATGTAGATCCTGTCCTGCGTCACCACCGACCTGCCGTTCACTCTCTCAAACCTTTCCGCGCGCCGCAGGTCGTGACTTTTATCGGGCAAAAGTAACACCGGGTGTAATGACGTTATATAACAGCGTTAATGAATCGTCTGGGTCACTCCCTTTTTAACACGGAAGCTTAAACAGAGCTTAATGTTCAGGTTAAGGAGTTGCCTTAATAGGTGTGTTTTTTAAGTTTCGTTTCAACTCCCGTAACAATAGTGTATCCGTCACATAGTAATTGCACAAGTTTTAAAAAATGTCTGTAAAGAAATCGATACTTCTATTCGTGGCAACAAAAAAAAAGTCCTTTTGGTTTCGTGGTCAAGTCTGACTTGTGATGGAGTGTGATCGTTTTTATTGGCGTAAGCAATTTTGATGGGGGAGGGAGGGGAAGGGGGCGTGGGTAAAACAGATTAGGGATTATTTTTTATTCTGTTGTTTATGCACTTTCGGCAGTGATGATACCGTTAGTATTAAAGGTACACCTAGGAGGAATATCTTTAGCATACCATCAGAGCAGGATGCCGATCTCCCGAGCCGTTCATTTATCACTCGTCACCGTGTACTGTTCCATACAGACCGCCGTTGTGTAGTAGAGCCTCGTCTACAGGTTATTTTTACTAGCTTTTTAACAAATTAGTTCACCCCTTTGGGGTTTTTTTTTTATTCAAAATTCATCCTAGGCTTCGGCGGATTAGATTAGGAACGATCAAACGACACACGCAAGCTCGACTGCGTCGACGTTACAAAAACCCACCCTAGCAAACGCCACTTTCTTATGCAAAGTTTTTTTTTTTTTAAATAGAAATGTCATTTTATCAGCAGTTTTAAATATGCATTTTAGCTTTGAGTTCAATTTGTAGGATTTTTATGCAGAACTATTTTGTTACTTTCCATGAAACATTGCTGGCAGCGAGATTTTAAAACAAATGGAAAAAAAAAAATACATGCATGCTGTAAAACATCTATTAAAATTTTTTTATCGACGAACAAATAGACTGGTGAAAATCGTGGGGTGTTTCTGGTATCTCTGGTACATGGTTAAGTAAATAATCAGTCCAACACTGGAACGGTTCCGTGCAGGAGGAATAATCAGAACGTCAGCAAGCTTGTCATTTCTGCTAATGTGTGAACTAGTTCATCTCATGATTAGTGGACCATTTCTTTTTAATTCAGGTGTGTGTGTGTGTGTGAGAGTTTTTGGGTGAAGAGATTTTGGGTAGGCGAAGAAAATGTCTTACTGGCGTAAAAAAGAAAATGTGGGGCAGCCGTGTGTGTGCCCCACAGTGACGCTCTATCTTACCAATCAGAATACCCAAAGAGACTGCAAATGTGAATTTCGCTATGAGGAAGCCTTTTTATGTTTTAAATACATATCACCGTTCTATGATTATTTCTCGTAATGGCTTACAGCATAATGCCGAACGTTCATTTTTGCAGACTTTTGGGTTATATTAGTCATTACTCACTGCACTGTAATTTGGGGTTTACAATATTGTAGAACTACATTTAAGGGAACATTTGATTACACATTCATTCCAGATGTACATCTCATTAACCTGCTTTTTTTTTCTTTTTTTCTCCATATTCACACACGTGCATTACATTCCCTCTGATATATTGTTTTCCCTTCTCCTTTATAGTCAGCCATGATTGTGGCCTTCTAGTATTGTTGATGCATTTCATTATACATTATATACAGTAACTTCCCTGGTATTGTACACCTCTTTTGTCTCTGTGTGTGTGTGTGCCCGAGCGTCTTTTTACCTCATCTGCAGTCAACTCTTAAATCGGAGTTCTTTTGTTTACGTGTGCAAGGAAAAAAAAAAGAAAAAGAAAAAAAAATCTTCCACTAAAGAAACACACGATGCATTGTAGCGATTTGAGTAATTACAGAAATGTTCACCTGGTGTGCTGAACTACGTGTAAATTGTTTATTACACAATATAAATATTTGTAAAATTGTTTGTATTTTTCATAATGGTTTTAAAAAGGAGTGTGTTTATTTTTATGAATTTTTTTCTGTTACAGAAACTCTTGCTTTGTCTGGTTTTTGTTTTTTTTCCCCCCTGCCTGACATTGTGAGTGAAATCGGTTGGTTCTCTTACCTCTCTCATGTATTTGAGCCTGTGCTGAGTTGTTTGTATGCAGTGTTTAGAAATACTGTAGGGAACGTGAGACAAAAAAAAATTGATATTAGGAGCAATGGATCAATTTGTATTTATTTATTTTATCATTTTGTTAATAAATTTACCAAGAAACTTGGTCTGCTACATATTCTGAATCGATGTCCAGTGCTGTTTTGCTTTTTTTTTTTTAGTATTTATTAATATTTATACATTTTTAGTATAAATTAATTTATACTTAGATTAATTAAAAAAGTATAAATTATTAGTATTTTTTGTATTTATTAATATTACAATTTAATTTATACTAAAATTAATTTTAAAAAACAGTATAAATTAGGTTTTTTAGTATTTATTAATATTTGTAATTTCGTTAGTATGAATTAATATTAGTATTTTTTAGTATTTATTCATATTTATCATTGTTTTAGTATAAATACATTTATACTAAGATTAATTAATAATGTTTTTAGTATAAATTATTAGTATTTACTTTAGTATTTATTAATATTTATTTACAAAAATTAATTTATACTAACATTAATAGTTTTTGTATAAATTAATATTAGGTTTTTTAGTATTTATGAATATTTATTATTTATATATATTTATTTATTTATATTTAAATTATTTTTTTTAGTATAAATTATTAGTATTATTTTGTATTTATGAATATTTATAAATTTAGTATAAATTATACTAAAATAATTTTTTTAGTATTAATTATTAGTTTTTTTTTGTATTTATTAATATTTATAATTTTTTTAGTATAAATTAATGTTAGTATTTTTTTTTATTTTGTGTTTATTAAATAAAACTGAATTTTTTCCCCTTATCAGTACATATTGACGTGGAATTATAAGCTGAAGTTAGAAATCTTCTTTGTCTTGGGCTGCGTCGCGCCTCCCCGACTCGGCGTTGATTATTTTCCCGTGGCGGCATACCACCCTTATGATGATTTTCTTTCATTATCTTCTTGGCCGCTTATTCCTTTTCAGGGTCACGGGAGAGCCGGTGCCTAGCCGGCCACATAGGGCACAAGGCAGG
>JAOVVG010000010.1:17412957-17430286 GCA_028566375.1 Leptodoras nelsoni
GAGAAACTCACCTGAGAAACGTGATATAATAATACAAACACGAAGATACAAGCTAAAATATTTAGTAGTAGATGTAATCTTAAAAGGGCATGTAATTGACACTATTATTGATATTTTAATGAGATTCAATGTGCACTGCTACATTTATGCTATTTACAGATGTACGTTATAAACATTATATATACACCGTATATACGGCATTATATATAAAACATTATAAAGTTATCTGAGGTCAAATTCATTAGATATGAATTTGAACATTGAAGAAAAATGAATGTATATTTCTTTTCTGTATGGTTTTACTCATCCTGAGCTGGATGCTGAGCTCAGGTTACTGTCTCTGTGGTGTTTCTGTGCTTGTTCTCTCCCTGTGTGGGTTTCCTCATGCCTCCTCCCACTGACACCACTGACACAAACAGGCAGGTAGGTGGACTGGTAATGCTAGATTGCCTGTAGGTGTGATTGAACATGTGTACGGCTGTATCCAGTCTTCCTGGGATAGACCAGGTGACCAGGATAAAGTGCGTCGTCAAGCTGAATGAATGAATGATGTAGAAGAGCTCATGTCCTGATGCATCTTTTGACTCTTTTTCCCCTCCACATGTGTGAGAAAGAATTTCACTTCTGTGTTAACTGTGCATATACTTACATATGTAGAAATTTACCTACGTATGACATCATTCGCACATTTCTCCTGCCGTCCGTTGCCCTGCTCTGCTGTGACAGCAGACAAGAAGAAAACTTATATATATATACTTGAGTCAGACAGAGTGACGGACAGGCCTAGGCTTCCCTACCTGCGCTGTGGCTCTGGTGCTTCAGCCACTTATGAGTAACACCATACCAACATATTAATCACTCTTCCTTTTCATTTTTCTTTTCTTTGACTTAAGAACTGTAGGGGGAGTGGAGGGCAAAAAGAACTGACGCACACACACATTGTAGACAACTCTTAGAGAGCTCTGCTTACTCTTTCCTCCATGACCATCTGCTCTTTTACGTGGTCTGGTGTGTGTGGAGACCCCACGAGTAACACGAGTTACCCCCCCTCCTCACATGACCATAATTCATGACGGAAGCCGACAGGGGAAGCCTGTGCCTTTGTACATAGTGTGTATGTGTATGTGTGTGTGTGTGTGTGTGTGTGTGGTATTTGTAAATATAGCTTGTAGATGACTGTGTGGTCATCCCTGGAGCTCGGATATCTTTACGTAACGTTGACTAAGTCGGTGTAATGAGTTTTATGGCTCTTACGCTGTCTCCCTCCTCTCCTCCAGGCAGCAGAGCGGGTGTCGCCTGGAAGGCTCCTGGCTCAGGCACGCCCCCGCTTGGTGCGTCCTCCGTTCGGTGCGCGCTCCCGACGCGTACCCAAAGCCGCCCACGGCACTCTGTATTCCTTGCGTGTGTGCGTGTGTGCGTGTGCGTGTGTGTGTGCGTGTGTGTGCGTGTGTGTGTGCGTGTGTGTGCGTGTGTGTGTGTGTGCGCGCGCGCACGAGCACGCATGGTGATCAATGAGACTCATAATGAACGCTTTTCCTAACCCCATGCTGTCAGTAATAATATGAAACGTTATTTATCCCTAAAGCCGTTTTACGCATCCCGGTGTGATCCCAGCGGCGTGAACTGCGTGACGTTATCACGTTATCACAGCTGGCGCTTTTGTTTTACACACAGTCCTGGTGTACGTGTCCACATGACGGAACTCTTCAGATTGTGGTGCGCTGCGCTGCGCCGGTAAATCACGGCGGTCAGCAGGTGATGTAATGATCCACACTTCGCCGTGATGTCTTCTTTCCGGTCCCCAGCGTTCGTGTGTGCGTAGTTGCTCTCCGTCTTTCCACTGCTCCATCCCCTCCCTTCCCCTCTCCATCTCTCTCGCGTTCTCGTTCTCAGAGAGCGCACACACACACACACACACACAGCTCCCCCGCTCTCCCTCCATCCCTCCCTCCCTCCGTCGCTCCCTCCCTCATGCTGTCTCATTCACTTCGTCCACGCAAAGACTCCGACTCTCAGCGCGGGGGGGCGGGGGAGCATATAAGTCCTGGAAGATGAGGCCACGAGGCACACCGAGACTGAACCACTTGCGGTGCATAAAGACCCACAAGCAAGAAGACTCCGAAGCCGGGAGTAAAAGTACCAACAAAGACGACAGGAGCTGTTAGACCGCGCACGAAAGACAAGAGCAAGAGCAAGAGAAAGAACCAGAGAAGAGAAGAGAAGAGAAGAAGCAGCGCGCTCTTGCCTTGCTTTCTGAAAGCCGGGAATAGAAGTTCTAACAACCGAAGAAGTGTTGGTAGTTAAACTCTCTGGAGTTTGGTCAGAGTCGCTGTATTTGCCGTTTATTGCTTGTGGAAGTGGACTGCACTGAAACTTGGGATCGGTCTGCGAAGAAAGATAAAGAAAACAACAACAACAACAACAACAACAGAGAAGCATCTCTGCTTCTTTTCAGCCGCTTTTATTTTTCTTTTCCTGCACCCAGCTTTGCCTTCAACTTCACCCGACAAGGAGAGTTTGAAGAAAGCCGGAGCGGACAAGATCTCCTGGCGGTGAAAAACAAAAACCTGTGGATGGAGAGACTCGACTGAAAATACGCACGCTCTTAAAGGTAGCTATGATGCCCCGTGCATGCTGTGGCTTTCTGTCTTTGTATTTGCTGTGTTTGCTGAAAGTTTTATCTGATGAGCATCCTGGTTGCGAGTTGGTCCTCATGGATGCTGCGCACGGAGCTCCAGAGATCCGGAGTCGCTCTCCGTGGTCCTGAAGCGTCGCGAGGTCCTGCTCATCCAAAGCACCTTCTTCACCTTCTCTGTGTCGGCTTGCTTTCTGGTGTGCACGAGCAGAATGCATTTCTGCACCGTTTTTTTTTTCTGCACAACACAACCGAGAAAGTGAACTGAAATGCACATTTGGTTGAACTTAAAAATGCAGTGCACAACTGTTTAAAGGGAAAAGCAATGCTTTTTGTTCAGTCTTTCTTACTAGGAGTCGAATGCATGAATGTAACTTATTTGAAATGGATCTAAGTACCTTTTCTTGTACCAGAGAGATAGGTTTAGATGTCTCTAACTGCATGAGACTTGTTTGCATGTTTAGGAGATTGGGTTGTCTGGTTTCGACTCATCACGCCTGACAATCTCGTACCCGAGCGCCAGCATGCGCACGGACACACGACAGCATTTCATGAAATCAGTATTCTGATATATCAGTAGTCTATTTGATATACAACTACGATTCGTGTGCATCAAGTGTCTACGCTCTCAAGCTTTTGACTGAGAGTGGGTAAGCATTTGTTGCATATGAAATAAAAAACAACAATAAAATGCATCGAACAAATATGGTCAAAACTTGCAGACTTCCTGTCCGTCATAGCCTGCCTATACAAATAGATCGGCACACTTTCGTCTCCATAGCAACCCAACTGCTTCGAACAGTCTCCCTCTGTTTAGGTTCTGAAACGACTTTTTGTTTTGTGTGTGTGTGTGTGCAAGTGTGTGTGTTCGTGCTGGGTTGACAGTGTGGGAACCTGTTTGTGCATGCACTTGATAAAAAAATGTATTATCCACATCCACTTCTATCTAACACAGCCGTACACTCAGCCCCACACACGTGTTGCACACGCTGTCACACACCTTCCACACTGTAGTACTGCAAGCATTTTAATGGGAGTGCTGCTTGATTTCTGTTTATTAAAATGTTTGTTTGTTTGCACGTGTGCATGTGCATATGTGTGTGTGTGTGTGTGTGTGTGTGTGTGAGAGAGAGAGAGAAAGAGTAAAAGAGCGTGCATGTGTCTGCACAGTCACGTGGCGCTCGAGTCTGAAACACAACTGTGTGCAGTATCGTCCTCACACAAGCGCCTGAAGCAAACAGAAAGCTTGCTGTGTCAGTGGAAGAAAAAGAGACGCAACGCACCATACAGCGATGCTTTCTCGTCTCCTCATCACTCTTAAATCATGTCTGAAATCATATACTAAGCCTGATGATTCCTCTCCTGCTCAGCAGCATGCATGCTGCATATAATACAAAAAATATTCTAATATTTGTGATCATTTAGGAATGAATGATATGAATACTGAACCTTTAGTTCTAAATCATCCAGTCTTGATTATATAGTTACGAAAACACAACACGAGGTCTTGCTGCACGCATGGTAAGAGCTTTTTAGTTTCTATGGAAACGGCTGAATCATCCGAGTGAGTCAGAAAAAGCCCTTGGCACCTGGGTGTGTGACGGTCTCTATACCACAGTAGTCCAGCTACACAGACCAGGGACTGATCTGTAAGTCCATGTGACTGAAGTTAAGTATGCAGAAATCAGAAGTCAGTGCAGACGGGGTTACATGGACGCAGCCTGTGATAATCAGACCCAAGCTGCATAAGTGGCACTTGAACCAGGAGAAGATCTGCATAAACGATCTTCCGGCATCCGCTTCTGTATAGCACTTTCTGTCCAAGTTTTTTTTCTGTCGTTCTGCCTATACTTGAATCCAAAAAAAAAATCATCTACAGCTAATATGAAACAGCTAATTGCAGTCTGCCTTTCAGTAAGACGGAGAGAGGAGGCGAGGGGGAGAGAGAGGGAGGGATGGAGGAAAGGAGGAAGGAGGAAGGGAGATAGAGGGAACAGGAACAAGAAAGACTGTTAGGGCTCTCAGTTTTTTTTATGGCTTCCGGTGTACGAGATTCAATAGACGGCGAGAGCTGGAAGGTGGAAGTCTGAGACCGAGAGCCATTAGAACTGCTGGAGCGGTCAGATGGCACTGATTAGATGCAAGAAAATTAGTTTCACATTAAATATACACGGACACGGAAAGGTAAGTAGAAGTAAAATGAAAAACAGGTGGAGAAAATATTAAGCAGAATTCTCAAACTTCAAACAAGTCACCTAAACGACACATGGGCTTGAATGCATCCTTTCTTCATACCAGCAACAGAAGGAGCAACAAAACGTCCGGCTACCTTGGAGAAGCCCATTGAGAAATCCCCCCACAACCAACCCCACCTCCACCCATGTCTCATGCTTTGTTCTACTTTTGCCAGGGATGGAAGGATGGCTGGGAAGAAAGCATGCTTGACTTTCAGACAGAGTAGCTTGAGCACTTCTGGACTCTCCATGACAACCAGAGAACTGGAAGAAAGGTGTCACTGGGAAAGTTCCAGTATACCTCAAGCATTGTTTCCTTATTAGTTGTTAAGGTATCCATGGAAACAAGGCTTACATTTAGAAATGTATTTTGTATCATTTTCTCATTTTTTTACCAGTGTGGTTTTGATATCATGTCCTACTGATATCCTCTACTAGATGTCCATCAGCCGCCTGTAGATCACGCATAGTCAGCCCTGCAACTTTTGGCTGCTCTTGCAGATCGCAAGTGCAAGATTGACTGTCTGTTAACTTATTTTGGAGTCGAGGGTGAGAGTTCCTGCTGGTTTTCTCAAAACTGCTGAAAACTTGGCGTATCCAGGCGACGCTGGCCTGACGGAGACATAAGCAGAATCTTGCTGTACGTCAGTTTGACGCAAACGGCCAGACCATGTGTTGGTGCGTGGGCAGGAGTGCGAGATTGAGAGAAAACAAGTGAAAGGGAGCACAAGAAAAGCATGCTGTGAAGGCGCTGTAATTAGAGTCACATTGTAATTGCTGTCTGTTTTTTAACCATGGTGATTTGAATAAGCCATGCTGACAATGTGTGCCTGCGTGAACACACACTAATGCTAATCATGGCCCTGTGGCTTCCCAGCAGGTTATATAATTATTGAGCAGCTAAATATATTTCTGAAAATCCCAACAACACAGAGACGTCCAGTCATGAATAATACATGCTGAAGTTCATGGGAAAGCCAGCGTGACCTGTAAAAGACCTCTAATGTTGTTTTTGTTGTTTGTGTTTGTGTGCTTTTGTGCAGATCTGCTACAGACAGATATGGCCCCCTCATTCTAGTGAAGTTTTTTAACCCTCCATCCAAAGTACCTTAGTGCACAAAAAGAAACAACCAACAAGAAGAAACCCAGAAGATAAAACGTCGAGTATCCAGAACAAATCTCTGACACGAGGAGTACAGTGGAACAGAGGGCTACAGAGGTCTAGATCAAGCCAGTCAATCAATCCATCCATCCTCTACAAGGGAGAAGATGGAGTGGAAACCATTCTTCTTTACTGGCCTCTCTCTGGCCTTGTGTGTGTTTCTCAACCTGACTCTCGCCACCCCGTCTGGACCCGCCTCGGCCACCTGCGCTACACTCGAGCAAAGCCGCTTTTTTGGTGTCTTCTCCTCCAAAACAGCACTTCAGGCATCCCCATGCTCATGGACCCTGCAGAACCCTGACCCTCGCCGCTACACCGTCTACATGAAGATCACCAAGCCAACCGAATCTTGCACACCACGCCAGATCAAGACCTTCCAATTCGACTCGTTCCTGGAGACATCACGAACCTACCTGGGCATGGAAAGCTTTGACGAGGTAGTGCGCCTGTGTGATGCTACGTCTGCAGTGGCCTACCTTGAATCCAGCAAGCAGTTCCTGCAGGTCAAGAAGGTGGTGCCCCACATTGGAACAGAGCTCCTGGTGGAAGAAGAAGGAAATGATGATGAGGGCAGCCAGTTCAGCGCCGAGTTCTTGGTCGTGGGAAAGAGGAACCCTAGTGTGCCTGCCTGTGAGATGCTCTGCAAGTGGCTTGAGGATTGTCTGGCAACAAGTTCCCAAGGTAACCCCTGTGGAATCATGGCCACACCATGCCAGTGCTGGGAGCCCCCCAAGAGGAGACCAGGCGGGTGCTACAGGGGTGGAGTCTACCTGGAGAAATGCACACCCACTATTAGAGACAACATCAGGGATGCCGAGATCATGAGTAAGTTTCAGAGTGTGTTTGTGAGTGCCCTAATGGCATTAGAGTTTGTTTGAGAACATTGATTCCAGGAAAACTGATATGAGTTTGCTGTATCACTACCTGCTGAAGAAAATGACAAATTACATTCAGACACACTTTGGAATTTTAGATATCATAAACAACTTATTTAATGGCAGTTTGTAAAATAAAGACAGTTGTACACCCTCCGAAAGTCTCAGCAGACTTAAAAACCTGTTATTGAAGTGGTGGTGGTGGTGAGTGTCATTTAGCGCTGATGTGGAGAATAGCAGGTGTATGTGAGATTGGGGGAAATTGAGGCGTTACTGAGATGAGGCAAAGAGCTGATGTTCACACAATGCCTCCACCACCAGGGAGAGGAAGGCAATCGATGCATCGCACTTGTGGTTGCCTTAGTAACCCGCTGGTCTCCAGCGATACGGCACGCATACAACGCTGCAGGTGCTAAAACCCTTTTCAATCTGCTTTCTCATGCGGCGCGCTGGCATTTCGTACTCAAAGCCTTCTGTTTTGCAATCACCGTCTACAGAAAAGTTTAGCTTGAACTGTAATGTCAGTGCTGTTTAGATTTATTGACTCCTCAGCTGTATTCGTGACACATTTGTATTTCTGGGGACAAATGCCAGACAAGCCACTGAAACCTTGTACCCACTGAGAATAACTGAAAACAGCAGTGTGGCAGGTTGCCGTTCATAATGTCGTCCACCAGGTGGCAGTATTGACAGTGTTTTATTTAGCCCTTCGTGCAGAGGTCTAAGTAACCAGATCCTGGAGAACACCTTGTCCTGCACATTGTAGACTTTTCACTGTTCTGTTACACCTGACGTAGTTGAAGTGGGTGTATCAAAGCAGGGAATCCACTAACATGTGCAGGCCCAGGCTTTTGCTTTAATTAGTAATATTCTTTTTATTTGATTGATCTGTTTACCCACTTTCTGAAGAGTGATAATATGTCTTGTATAATTGCAGAGGGTTGGTCTGGTTGGGCCCGCTGGTCCGAGTGCAGCAATGAGTGTGGAGGTGGTGTCCAGTTGCGCAGCAGAGCATGCCAACCTGAAGATGGCATCTGTGAGGGTGTGGTTGAGGAGGCCAGAGCATGTAACCCCCAACCTTGCATTGGTAAAGTGCGCCAACGTAGCCAGGCTCTGCGTTCCATCATTGGCCTGAGGAGAGAAAACGGAGATGAGCTCACAGTTCCTCAATCTGGTAACCAGATTTAATCTGTAATGTCTTACATCTTTTTAAAGTTGCAGCTTCTGTCCAGGACATTGTCTTAATAAACATGTCTCTCGGTTATAGACGGAGTGCAGGATCAGTGGTCCTCATGGAGCTCCTGTTCTGTTAGCTGTGGTGAGGGCTGGCAGAGCCGCACACGCAACTGCATGACATCTGGAAACAGCATCATGTGTGTCGGACCCTTGAGAGAGAACAGACCGTGCAACAACTCTGTGGCCTGCCCAGGTACCCACAACCATTCTAATATCAGTGCACTAATAATGAGTGCCTTTGGTCCTAGTAGAATCTGTACATAGTGCTAAGATCACTCTTTGTCCCATAATTAAGTGAACGGAGCCTGGGATGAGTGGGCACCATGGAGCCTGTGCTCATCTACGTGTGGTCGTGGCTACCGTGACCGTGTCCGTGTCTGCAAGCCACCCAATAACGGAGGAGCACCATGCACCGGGCCCAGAAAACAAACCAAATTCTGCAACATTGCTGTCTGCCCTGGTTAGTAGCTTCTGCCCCATACACACAATCCAAAACATGGAAATGGAATGTTCTTGAATCCATAATAATATGTTCTTCTAGTAATTCTGTAGTTCAGTTGTTCAGTCAGGTTTATAGGCTCATAAGTGTCATGAACAGTTTCAACACCAGATGGCAATGTAGTCCACAGTCTGTTCAGGCACTGCAAAGCAAAATGGCAGCTCACTAGGGATCTTTCTCGTTTTTTTTCTTTGATAGAACACAAGTTGAGTGGTTTTAGTCCTTTTTTTAACCACAAAACAGGTATTAAGGCATTACAAACACAGGAAAGTGTGCTTGAGTGTTAAGTGATAATAGGTTGTGGGTAATTAAATAGACTCCTAATGAGGTGGTGCTTGGGGAACCATTATTGTTCTACTGAGATTCCTACTTAACCATGTGTGTATCTGTTAACCAATACAACGGCTTATGTTTCACACACACACACCTTTGCCTAACTATGCCTCTGAGGACCTTCCACTGACATAACTAATGCGATGTTATACATCATAACCAAATGTAAACCTTGGTCCTATTTAATAAAAGCTGTGTTGGTTTCCTTATGGGGACCAACCAAATGGGCATACAAGTACAAAAGGGACAGACTAGTGAACATTTGGTCCCCACCATGATATACCCACATGCACAAACATACACACACTCTTAATGCAGAACCAACAAGAGAAATAAAGCAGATTGTCTCAGCCTTTGAAGCTGACTCCTGATTCCTGTCACCTCTCTGTAGTTGATGGATCCTGGAATGAATGGTCTGCCTGGTCTCCCTGCTCTGCCTCTTGCTCCAATGGAACCATGCAGCGCACACGCGAGTGTAACGGCCCATCTTATGGAGGCTCAGAGTGCCGTGGAGACTGGCGTGAAACCAACACCTGCTTCCTCAGAGACTGCCCAGGTATGTCCACACCTTGCACAGAGATCCTAGTGACTAATCAAGAAGTGTAACAGGTTCAGGAGTTAGACGTCTTTGTTTTGACCTCGTAGTGGACGGGAGATGGCTCTCCTGGAGCTCTTGGGGCAGCTGCAGTAAGACATGTGGAGGAGGCTCCCAGCAAAGGCAGAGGGTGTGCGAGGGACCATTCTTTGGTGGAGAACCCTGCGTCGGTGACAAAACTGACCTTAGGCGTTGCAATGAGAAGAGATGCCCAGGTAAGAATATATTTGTACTCCCATACTACATAGTCTTGTTGTATAATAATTTTGTGAAACTAAACTGGGCTTAATATTGTACCATGCAGAACCCCATGAGATCTGTGGTGAGGAGAGCTATGGGAATGCTGTGTGGAAGAGAACTCCTGCTGGTGACACCGTTGCTGTTCCATGCCCCTCTGATGCAACAGGTACTAAGCAGACATTTATGACAACACCAAAAAATGATTGGATTCAGAAGGGACCTGCGAACCATTGGTCTTCCTTAACTTTCCGCATGTCGCATATGGATCATTAACATCAACACATTGATTTACTCTTTTCCAGGCCTTGTCCTACGTCGATGCACCCTGGACGCTATTGGTTTAGCCTTGTGGGGAAACCCTAGTTACATCAAATGCGTCTCCAAAGAATACCAAAACATCCAGGCCTTGGTGAGGCTCGGCATGTGTACAGATGATCATGCATATATATTGCTACACACATTAAAAGACAACAATAAAACTACCATGTCTAATTCTATCCTCAGACCCGTGAGCAGTTCTCGAAGTCCCAGACAGGAGTGCAGGTGGATGGCGTGTCTGAAATGCTGTCCAGGCTCAGGATGACCTCGAACGATGCAACGAAGTACAGCGGGGACTTGCTGGCGGTCATGGAAATGCTGAGGAACACTTCACAGATCTTCAGAAGTGCTGGTTACAACGTTGTTGATGTTGAGGTAAGGACTACTTCACATAACCAGCTCTTATCTTTAGAAGCATCAAGAACATTGCTTAATTTGATGCCAAATGAGACCTGTCATTTCTCTTTGATTAGAATTACGTCCAGACAATCAGTAATTTACTGAAGGAGGAACACCATGGCAAGTGGCAAGAAGCACAGCTGGTGAGTGTGTGTGTGTGTATGTGTGTACGTGTGTCTGTCTTCCCTGACACATTCTGCATTCTCATTATTGCTCAGGGCCTATTTGCCAGTGTACTGCTAGCGAATATAGAACCTGACTCATTAGCAGAATAGCCCTGTGGTGTGAGCTCTGAAAGGTGTCGCACGTGAATTTGCTTCACAGCTCTCCCTCTTAAGCAGCGAGAGCCGTTAGTCAACATTAAGAAACCATTTTGGATGAGTTGTACCTAGGAGAGGCGGCTGATTCACTAGCTTCCCATGCTGGCGTCCCATATGGAGTGCACGCTGTCTAAGCCTGTCCAAAAGATGAAAGAGCTTCCAGGCTCTTACAGCTGTCAGTTTGAGTTACAGGTCTGACAGGGAACCAATTTGACATGCTTGAGACACTCGGACAAGTTCTCTGACTCTGTGGAAGAGAACCTACATTGTTCTCTTTGCCAACTACAACCGAGCTATCATTTAGTCCGCTCCGAAACAACCCCCGAAGCACAAGACGTGTTCAGTATTCTCCTGCCTCATCGTTGAGGCATTCTCTCATACCCTCGTCTCATACTTTCACTGAAATTTTAATGCACTGGACCGGCACAGCGAGTGTAAGAGAAAAAAAAAATATTCGCTCTGCCTACACAGCAATCTGTGTGTTGTCATGGCAGCTCATGAGGGAACAGGAGTTGTATAGGCCACGGAATGAAGGACACTTCGCGCCTACACACGAGCGCACATATGCGTCAGAGAGACGTACAAATTCCCTCACACCCACAAATGAATCACGCAAGGCACCGTTTATGGGCTTCAGGAAGCATTTGTGAGAATTGCTGAGTTCTGTACATGGAGACCCTTCCTTTGAGAAAGCTAAAAAAAACAAGATATTTGCAGATTATAGATTGTACAGTGCTGTGAAATTTATATGACGTGCGTATGAATCATGTGCGTGTCCTTCTCTTAGATGGGGGTGAACATCAAGGAGCTGTTCGGCTTGATCGAAGACTTCATTGACATCATCGGCAAGCAGATGAGAGACTTCCAAGATATCTATGAGATGACTGAGAACTTCGGTGAGTTTGTGGTTTTTCCGAAAGATCCAAGTTTATGGTTTTGTTGAGTATATCGTTATATAGAGCCATGTTTTTTTACATTAGTTACTGTTCTTGACAGTGCTGAGCATCCAGAAGCATCCTAAGACCATGACTTCAGATGTGACCTTCCCCATGAAGGGATGGAGAGGCATGATGGAGTGGGTCCGCAATCTGGACGAGAAAATCGTCGTGTCCCGCAACGCCCTGGGTCTGGACGTGCCAGGTACGTAACACGTACACACTCTCTTATCAGCAAACTCATCCATATGTTTCTATGTGCCAATAGTTCTTGTTTCTAACGACGCAATTGTTTTGCAGATGCTGAAGAGAGCACCGGGTTCATAACTGGAATTGTTCTCTACAGAAATCTGGGTCCTATCCTGTCTGTCCAAAGGTGTGTATGCCGTCAGACACACACACACACATATGCGACACTTTCTTTGTCCTCTACAGTACAGGTAAAAGACAAATACACCTTCATGCCTAACAGAGTTATCTCTCTCCTTAGCAACAGCACCTTGCTGAATTCTAAGGTGGTCACAGTAATCGTGAAGCCCAACCCCGGTTTCCTGTCTGCCCCAGTAGAGATCGAGTTCCCTCACCTGCACAATGTGAGTAC
The DNA here is from genome assembly GCA_028566375.1 of Leptodoras nelsoni. Classification (NCBI taxonomy): domain Eukaryota; kingdom Metazoa; phylum Chordata; class Actinopteri; order Siluriformes; family Doradidae; genus Leptodoras; species Leptodoras nelsoni. Next base: position 17,425,340 of record JAOVVG010000010.1, read on the forward strand.
CATCAGAAGGGTTGATAATCTGTTCTACTCCCATGCATCTCTAAAAAAATGTTCTAGACCTAACACACTAACTCATCATGCTTTCTTTGCAGGACACCGTCAATGAGACATGCATTGCCTGGGATGAGAGTGAGACGTAAGTGTTAATTATGTAGCTTGAGAACTGTGTGTGGGTCGCTGTGCATGTGCGTGTCTATAAATGAGTGTGTGTCTGCGCTGAATTTAACAGGCCAGCTGGCTGTCATGCTTTCACAGCAGCAAAGGGCATTCGCACTCGTCTGCCCCCAGTGCCATGTGTGCAAGCCATCCACACACACACACACACACACACACACACACACACACCTCTTTCCTGACCAGAAGATGAATTCAGTAAGCCAAAAAGCCATTAAGTGTCATAGCAGGCTTAGAGCTTCACAGCTGAGCCTCGTTGATCAAACTTCACATCGACAAGAAACCTGAAACCACAAGAAGCGTCTTAGTTTGTAAATTTACGCATTAAGATTCTCTGAACCTTCAATTATCGATCATCTTCAATTCATATAAATGGAATGAATTGCTGCGATTTGGTGTCATGTTAAAATCCCATATGCATACAAAGCTAGATAAGTAGTAGTACTAGGATAAAAGTAATGGCACCCTGGAGAACGGAGGAAGCGTATCAGGATTTAGGGTTTGTATGACCTGAAGATTTAGCACACTCCGTCCCCAGGGGGCGCTCTTTCACCGCTTAATCGGCACATAGAGTTCGTTTTCCGGATATCTCTAAATGTAAATCAGTTGCTAATTTACACCTGTGTAATGTACGTGGCAGGAATATAGATGGCAGATGAGGCTAAACAATCGACCCAATAGACATTATATACTGCATTGCATATTGCATATTTCATATGATCTCATATATGATAAGTTGAGGCTGTTCTAGCAGACAGATTCAAGAGCCCATCGCACCACAGCAGTAAATAGGCCAGATGAAATTAGAACATGTGGGCAAGAAATATAAGAGCCATTACTCATTGGCATTCATGTTTGGATAGGAAAAGTAGTAATACAGGTCCACATAGAGCAGGGTAAATATATAGATACCAAAGATATACTGTATATATATATATATACTCATTAAGTCCAGTGAATGATTTAAGATCGTAACTCTTACACATGAAGGAGGAGTTGTAGGGCAGGATAAAAAGAACTAGGCCACCTGAGAGATGTGATTGATTTTTTTTGCGCATTAGGCAAGTGCTGAGCAGACACTCTTATTGACCGGTGCAGAGAACGTACACGTTCCACCACCACCGCGCCATCTCCGTGGCTGACACCGCGTAGCCGTCCACTCTGCTTTGCTTTACCCCACCACCTCTACTGCCAAGGGTGCCATGGCAACCGCATCTTCTGTCAGACTGAGAAAGAGATGCGAGACATTTTGGGTGCTAGACATTATTCATGTGGTCATGTGACCTGGAGAACAGGCTTTTTATGACCTGTGACCTATTCATTTGAATTCATTAGCAGGGTAATTATGTACTGGACCAAACGAACAAAAAAAAAATCGTTATGATTGCATTGGGATGCAGTGAATCTGTCTAGATTCGATAGCGCTCTGAGCCTTTCTCTTCTTCAGTCTTTTTTTTTGTCCTCTTCTTCTCCACTGACTCCTATTATGTAGAACATGCGTTCAGGGAGAGGCGGGAAAAAAATTCCCCAGGGTTCATTTTGCAATGCGAGATCCATCTGAAACGCTCTCTCTCTCTCTTTCTCTCTCTCTCTCCTCTCTCTCCCCCTCTCCCTCTCTCCTGATCTCCCCCCTCTCTCTCAGTGAGTCGTTGCTGGGCTCGTGGTCGGCACGCGGCTGCAGAGCGCTCGCGCTCGATTCAGGCAGGACCAGGTGTGCGTGTGACGCTCTCTCCACATTCGCCATCTTAGCACGTCCGAACCCTGAATCGGTGAGTCCACTATGCGTGTGCGCTTGTATTTGCGTGGGAGATGTGCTTGTTGTTGTGCATGTGTGGGTTTGTGTATGCGTCAGTGTTTGTGTGCGTGTATGTGTGTATGCCGTCGTCGTCTGTCTGAGCAGAAAAGAGGACAAAAGGTGTCAGAAATAAATAAATAGGAGTAAATACATCTTTATAGTTTCATACAGAATGTCTGTATATTCATTAAGATACTGTACAGTGTTCGTCAATACGCCCGCATAGGGCTTCCAGATTAAATGAAAGGACGCTGATTAACCGGGAATCATCATCAGTATTTTAATTACAAATGAATGTTCTCGTTCATGTCCTCAGCATTGCTATGCATGCATTTTTCACCCCTTATATTTTGTTTACACAAAGGGCTATAGGCTTTAGAGCACCTGATTACCTTATCGATCATTTTTATTATCGCCTGAAACGTTACCGAAAAAGAAAAAGAATGGCTGCTGGGGTCTTTTTTTTTTTTGCGCAGAGCTGTGCAGATCTTCTCTCCTCATTTGATTGGAGCCTGCCTTGCTGCGCCTAAAGCATCTTGCTCTGCTGTTGCCTTGGCAACGGCATCCGCAGCGCCCGCTTCTTGTGTTATGGAGCTATCTGAGACATAGGGGAGGAATAACAAGAGCGCTAGGCTTCAAAAGACTAACATGTTATTTTCATTTAAAGGACATGACGTGTGTGTGTGTGTGTGTGTGTTTGGGTCAGCTACAGATTCCCTGTCAAAGCTATTAGAAATCATAGATGGAATCGTAGCTGTTTTGTACACTTCGCCTTCTTTGTTGCTGTGTTCTATGGACCCCGGTTCATTTGAAACAAAAGCAAGTACCGCCCTTCTCACTGTTATAGAAATCCCATAGAACGAATCCACCTTTTTTTCCCCTACACACGCTACGCAATAAAGGTGACTGCAATAAGTCTGTGATGCACCAGAGACGTTTTCACGACTCCATGGCTCCAAGCTGGATGATTAAAGACTGTGACAAATGACAGGAAGCAGAGACCTTATGAGATACGCTCTACTTCCTCCCGTGTTCAAATGTCCTTAACCGGTCCGTCTCGAGTGAGTCACTGGAACAGGACAATCATTAGCACATGCACTATTCTCTGTGGCCTCCTTGTCCTGATTTTCTGTGTTTTTTTTCTTGTCTAACAGACAAACATTCCAGCTTTCAAGGGCAAAATCGGCACTGCACATATTTGGGTCACACTAGCTGGATTTATCTTGTTAGCTCACACTGGGAGAAACAGCATGAACTGAAATAACTTTCTCAGTTCCTCTGCTGTAATTTACACACTCTTCTGGTTCAGTTGTGTTAAAAGGCAGTGATATTAACTGCCTGTGGGCTTACAGACACAAAGAGTATGCATGCTGTATGAGGAAAACAAGAGGATATTAGGGCGTTGCTTTGGTAATAATAATAAAAATAAAATAATAATAATAATAATAATAATAATAATAATATTTTTACAACAGCTCTTAAATCTCTAAAATGAAAAGTGCAATGAAAACATTTTATTATTATTTTATTATTGCCTTTTAATGCTGCCAACTACTGAAACATAAGAAAAGGGGAAAATAATTATTTTACAAAAGGTACAGAATAAAACAATAGCAAAAATAATCCTGTATCAGCTATTATTATTATTATTATTATTACTATTAATATATATTTTTACTTTTATTTTTATTTTTAGTATTATTATTATTATTATCATTATTACTATTAATATATATTTTTACTTTTATTTTTAGTATTATTATTATTATTATTAATATATATTTTTACTTTTATTTTTAGTATTATTATTATTATTATTAATAATATATATTTTTACTTTTATTTTTATTTTTAGTATTTTTATTATTATTAATATTATTATTATTATTATTATTATTATTATATTATTTATTTTTATTGTTATTATTATTATTAGTCCTGTTACTGCTCATTAATGGCCCAAGCATCAAGCATGCTATATTCTATTTCGCACCATTTCACACGCCACTGTGTGCCTGCTGGCAGAAAATGAGCGTTTAGCTTCCACTCACCAACAGCACGGATTATTGCAGAGGTGAGAATTAGTCCACCTGTCCCTTGCAGGACACACACACACCACGTCTCACCTTTATTTCTCCTTCACTCAGAACTGCCCTACTTCTGCCATTCATATCACCTCAAGGGAATAGTGTGTGTGTGTGCGTGTGTGCGTGTGTGTGTGTGTGTGTGTGTGTGAGTGAGTGAGATAACTAAACATTTTTTGCCTCTCCTCCTCCCTAGAACATGGATAAGAACCTGTTGCCATCGGTTACAATGATTGTGGGATGTGGTGTTTCATCCCTGACTCTCCTACTGCTCATCATCATCTATGTCTCTGTTTGGAAGTAAGAACAGAACACACACACACACACACACACAAATATTGATTCTGTAAGAATCAATCGATTCTTAAACTGATTGATAAACCCACCGATCGATTCCTTTCTCTCAGATATATACGCTCTGAACGCTCAGTCATCCTCATCAACTTCTGCCTGTCAATCATCTTCTCCAATGCTCTCATCCTGATTGGTCAGACGCAGGCTCGCAACAAGGTATGACATCCCTCTTACCCAGCATCCTCCAGTATTCTGTATGCATGTCTGATGCTTTTTAATGAACTGAAAAAATCTCACATTAACACCTGGTGGGTTTTTGTCTCTCGCAGGTCATGTGCACCGTGGTGGCAGGCTTCCTGCATTTCTTTTTCCTCTCCTCTTTCTGCTGGGTTCTGACAGAGGCGTGGCAGTCGTATATGGCGGTGACCGGTCGCCTGCGCAACCGTATCATCCGCAAGCGCTTCCTGTGCCTGGGCTGGGGTCTGCCCGCGCTCGTCGTGGCTGTCTCTGTAGGCTTCACCAAGGCCAAGGGATACGGCACGGTCAACTAGTGAGTCCTGCAATCCTGTTTCTCCGCCTCTTATTCTCTCTATCTCTACT
>JAOVVG010000010.1:17503285-17518020 GCA_028566375.1 Leptodoras nelsoni
GTCACTGCTGGACTGAAAATAGTCCACCAACCAAAAATGTCCAGTCACCAGCATCCTGTGAGCCCTGATGAAGGATTCGAGGATGAGTATGTAGAGAAACAGATGGACTACAGTCTGTAACTTTAGAACTACCAAGTGCATCTACAGTGCCTTGCAAAAGTATTCACAACCCTTGAAGTTTTCCACATTCTTTCACATAACACTCACAAACCTAAATGTAATTTATTGGGATTTTTTTGTGATAGACCATCCCATAGTAGCAAGTATGTCTAAAGTCAAAAGAAAGTGATGCATAGTTTTCAAAATGTTTAATAAATAAAAATCTGAAAAGTGTGGCATGCATTTGTATTCAGCCCCCTGTTCTCTGATAGCCCTAAATAAAATGCAGTGTGACCAACTGCCTTTAGAAGTCACCTAATTAGTAAATAAGAGTCCACCTGTGTGTAAATTATTCTCATATTCATGTGTTAGAATGGCCCAGTCAAAGTCCAGACCTAAATCCCATTAAAAATCTGTGGAAAGACTTGAACATTGCTGTTCACGGACGCTTTCCATCCAATCTGACTGAGCTTGGGCTTTTTTGCAGAGAACTTCACAATTACTGGCTGCTTTGTGTGGGTTTATCACATCAAGTCCCAATAAAATACATTTCAGTTTGTGGGTGTAATGTGAAAAAATGTGGAAATGTTCAAGGGCTATGAATACTTTAGCAAGGCACTGTACATGGTGAGTGGAACTGAGAAAATGGACAACGAGTGTAGAGAAAAGGACGTGGTCATAATGTTCCAACGAATAGCTACCAAATGCAAATTCAACACTTGGACACAATTCCAGACCTTTTATCTCCTTAATGTGTCATGACATAACGAGGAAACTGGCCACACCTGGAAATTAAACCTATCAGTCGATTGTCCAATTACTTTTGAAACTGTAAAAAATAGGGGCTGTTTAAAAATTACTCCAATTCCTAAATGGTTAGTGCGATATATTTTGTTAAACCCCTTGAATGAAAGCTGAATATCTACTCTTCAATAACAGGCAGTATGTTTCCTTTCCTGTTTCTCTACATTTCAATGCATTTAATAAGTTCTAGAAAAGAAAAGGAAGCGAGGTTGCTATGGTAATGGCTGTTGATAGCTAGTATAAGTGAAAACAGGAAAATATTTCAGCAATGTTCCACAACATTAGATAAATATACTGTATATAAACAGTTAAAAAGTGCATCACATACGAAATGGAGGACATTTGTCCAGAAAGTAATGAGAATGGAATTCCCACACTCCACAGGGCTTACGCATGGCGATGGTGGTTCAAGGTCATTTAGAGCAAGATCTAAGATAAACGGTATGACCCGTTTCAGCTGCATTCCAGCCTTTACGGTGCCCAGATGTTTGTTCAGACTCATATGAGTAAGCACTCGCCACAGGAGCACACAGGAGTTCAGGATGAGGAAGAACTTGTCAGCTTGTCAGAAAGTACAGCGTGCACTATCCACAAAATGTTGGATTATTTAACAAGAAAGACAAATGAACACAGTGATCACAGGAAATAAATTGTAGGTGTTCGAGTATGATCCTGAGACAAAAAGACAACATCACCTCGCCCAAAGAAAGGTCGCATAAGCAAATCAAAAATAGCTGTTCATGGTCCTCAAGGGATCGTCCGTAAAGAATTCATACCAGAAGGACAAACCGTAAATGGAACACTTTAGTTTGGAGTTTTAGGACGTTTGAAGAAAAGGGGTTATGCGAGTGCGCTGTCAGATCGCCTCTTCATGGATCCTCCACAACGACAACACACCGAGTCACACTTCACTGCCTGTGAGAGTATTTTTGGCTGAAAAAAACATTCCAGTCATTCCACATCCACCCTATAGCCCTGACTCGGTTCCCTGAGATTTCTTCTTATTCCCCAAGATGAAAACATATTTGAAAGGCCACTACTTAGGCAGAGAAATGAACATCCATAGAGCCGCGACCGAGACTGTGAGACTCTGAAAACCTTCACAGTTAAACATTTCAAGCACTGCTATCAACAATGGCACTGGGCACGCTGTGTGCATTCACAAGAATCATATTTTGAAGGTGATAATATTGAATTGTAACATTTTTCAATAGACACAAAAAAAATCCATTACTGACCTCATATTTTCAGAATTGACAGAAAAATGTAATCTGTGGGGAAACGCTCAGAGTGTCGAGCTCACATCATATGAAACACCTGAAACAGGAAACAAAAGCAACACCTACAGGAATGACTTAAATATAAACCCTGATTTAGCAAATTTTTTTTATGGCGTCATTTGCATGGAATTGCCCTTTGCCTTTATTTATTTATTTATTTATTGATTGATTTATTTTTAAACAAGTAGTAACCTGTGTGAAATCAGAATTTTAAATAGAAGTATGTCTACAACACAATGCTCTGACTGTTAGTAAAATGCATTACAGCTGAGTCTCGAACCTTTCTCTGATATCTTGCTCCCACACATTTTATAAATTACCCCTGAGTAAACGGGATGTCAAGTTTACACGATTGGCTAAAAGAAAGCAGCTGCTTTGACCTGGCTTTCATCCAGTTTAGTTAGGAAGTGTTATTAACAAGCTGTATAAACAGAATTTATACCAGCTATAGCTGAACCTCTAGGGCATGCGGTCTCAAAATCATTACACCCAATTTTTGCAGCTTTAACCGCTTAAAAATATTACTGTACTGACATTATTTATGGCCATTTTTTATTAAAAGTGAATTAAGCCCTTTCAATTCAAGTGACAGGTCAAAGAAGCGAATAAATCTAAGAACTAAAACAAATAAATACAAACACAACTTACTTTTTTTTTTTTTTAATGAGGGCCCCTTTGGGGTCCCGGGCCTCAATTTTGAGATGCACGCCTCAAAAGAGACGCGGTTTTGGTTCTACGACCCCAGGGAGCTCTCAAGGTTAATTAAAATATCAAACACTACAACACACTGCCTGAGATTTGAAGCTACAACCACATAATTGGCTCATGTGGATTCAGAATTAGGGTTCAGTGATACAGTGTTCCTTCAATACGCAGATAAGTAAAGGAAAGCAGTTTGATTAAATGTCCTGCCTAAATGCGTTTTCTATATATAAAGGCTCGCTTTCATCAGCTTAGTAAAAGGGTCAGTGCCAAAATGGGCCGGTTATAAAACTTGATCCTTCATTCAGATGCTCTTTAAAAAGCAGCACTACGACATTGTTTTTGGGAAATTAGGCAAAAGAATAGAGTATGAATGTATGTATTCAATAACTCTAATTAGAATCACATTTACAGACAAGAGACGGATCCCGACGTCTTCTGAGTGTGTTTTGAGAAAGAAACTGCAGTGGATTCATCTGTGTGAAGGTCTGTGTGGGGGCAGGAATTCTTTCTCTTGCTCACACGCTCACACACACACAAACACACACATACAAACACACACCCCAAAGCAGATGGAGGACACTGAGCTATTGTTTCATTGAGTTCTCTGATCATTCTGATAAAGAAGATTGTGGAGTGCTTCCCAAAAACCCCTTCCAGCATGCAGAGTGTGAGCACTGCGAAACAGGGACTGGCTCTTCCATAAAGCATTAAGCAATGCACTCAGGATAAGCTGGGATTCTGGCACCAGCTGCACTGTTACTCTCTGTACCACACTGTAAATCCGCAAAAAAAAAAAAAAATTCCTCCCACTGTTTGGTATCTGTATTCTGCCCCAGTAACCCCTCTCATACCACTAGGATATTCAAGGGCTGCTTTTTCAGGCCAAGTCAAAAACTCTATGGGAATTTGACATTCAAAATCAATTTTTACTCTTGTGCCAACCTTAATGTCTGCCAGGCACGATAGTCTCATTTTGTTTCCATTTACATATTTTATTTTCCATTTTTTAGTGAAATACTCAAGAGGCATGTCACAACCATCGCTATACACAAGTTTTCCCATGACGTCAGCACCTGCTGATAAAAGTCTGAGACGTTGGACCTTGTTTTAAAACGCATCGAATGCAATCAAAGGTCAGGCTTTCCTAAGTCGGATATATCAAATAATGCTTTTAGAGTTAGATGATCAGAATTAAGACTGTTCATCTGTAACACATATCCCAATCAGCCATTACCACCATGAAAACCACCTGCCTAAACTTGTGCCACCAAATATCTCTGACCCATTGAGACACGGACTCCAAAAGACCTCTGAAGCAGTGCTGTGGTATCTGGCACCAAGACATTGGCAGCAGATCCTTTAAGTTCTAGAAGTTGTGAGCTAGGGCCTCCATGGTTCTGACTTGCTTGTCCAGCACATCCCACTGATGCTCAGTTGGATTGAAATCTGGAGAATTTCGAGGGCAAGCTAACACACCTTGAACCATTTGTCATGTTCATGTCAAAGTAAGGTCCTAGCCCAGAGCAGCACTGCATCAATCAGCTTGCCTTCTTAATATAGTGCATCCTGGTGCCACCCTTTCCCCAGCTAAGTGACATACACATGATGTAAAAGATTCCTCGGATCAGGCCACCTTCTTCCATTGGTCCATTGTTCTGATGCTCATGTGTCCATTGTAGGTACTTTGAGTGGTGTCAGCATGGGCACACTGAGTGGTCTGCAGATAGACAGCAAGCTGTGATGCACTGTGTGTTCTGACACCTTTCTATCATAACCAGCATTAACTTTTTCAGCAATCTGTGCTACAGTAAGTCTTCTGTAGGATCGGAACGGACAGGCCAGCCTCCACTTCCCATGCACATCAATGAGCCTTGGCTGTCCATCACACTGTTGCCTGTTCACTGGTTGTCCCTAATTGGACCACTTTTAGTATTTACTAACTACAGCATTCTGGAACATCCCACAAGACCTGCCATTTTGGAGATGCTCTGACCCACTCGTCTAGCCACATTTGGGTCCTTGTCAAAGTCACTCAGCACATTTTTCCTGCTTTTAACACTTCAAGAACTTCTAATCAACTTCTGATGAACTGATTGTTCTTCTCTTCACCTTTCAGTGGTTTTCATGTTATGGCTGATTGGTGTATATTATATTAAGAAATATTAAGAAAAAGCTCATCCAGTGCCAGCAACGTCTCAGGAGGTTACTTAATCCACACAGCCATCTATGCAGACGAGAAGCAAGCCAGGGAGAAAAGCAGAAACATTCCATTATTATATGAAAATTGTGATTTGTGTTCTATTGAGTGCTGTTGAGCCCTATCAGCAGATATATTTAAAATGCATAAAGGTGCAGCTACTTTCTTACATAAAAAAAGTCCAGATAAGCAAATAATCCAACTGAATGCTGACAACAGTTGCATTTTAATGCTTGTGGCTATGAATACGCTCATTTAAAGCGGTTATGCTTTATTTCACAATAGCACTCCGTGTTCTTCCACTTCTGACCAGTGCCATGAAAGACTTCCATTTTGAATTTGGTGGCGAGAAAATAAACAGTCTCAGTCTTTTTTAAACATTCTGTTTTCATCCTCAGCTTTTCTTTTTCCTTAATCAGACCACAAAAGGTAAATAAAACGGAAAAAAAGTCTCTAGTCTATGACAACGCTGGCTTCCTGAGCTGATGTCTCGAGCGCTGCAGTTAGTCTCTGGTCCTATCTTAGAAAACTAGTATCAGTGAACCGTAAGCAGTTTTGAAATATTTATCAGCTCTGTTCCAGTATTTGATTCAATCCACTGAAATACTGTTCTGGGTCCACATCCAGATTGTGGTCCATCAGCTGATGATCCCTAGACAAGATAACGCAAATCACAATTAATCAGAAACATTAGATATTAGAGTTATTAGAGTTTCTCAATCCTTCTCCTTTCTTGGGAACCCACATCTCTGTATAGTTCCATGGTATCCTAATACACCTCAGCTAGCTTGTGATGCCCTTAAAAAACAGACTGAGGATTGCAGATCTCACATCTCATTACATTCATAGCATTCCGTTCAAAGAGGTACCACTTCTACAAAACAACCGTTTTCTTTTAGGTAGGCTGTGTTTTATTGGATTACAGCAGACAACATCTGTCTTTTGGAGAGTAGTAAGCAGGACCTTTGTATAAGTACAGTATTTCTAATATACGTGATGCTGACATTACAGAAGCAGTAAATATGGAACGTGTATCTGGTACCGGGTTAATTGTTTCTACAGTTGTAGTTGAACTATCACATATAAATGCTGGCGACTGAGAGTGTTTTATTCCTGTACAGGACAAAACAGATTTGCAGATTTGTCCATTGGTGTGTTTAACAGCAAAGTGATTTTCCTTTTTTTTTTTTAACTGTTGTTTGCAAAATATCACACTGTAAGAACTGTAAATATAGCAAAAGCAATGGCATGTAATATCCAGAAAGTTTAACAGCACCTTGAAAAAGTCAGTAAATGCACTGATTTGAAGATTGAAGAAGTCCCTCCAAAGACAAACTGTATTGAATGTCCGTTTGATATATTGCCAATGCCTGTAGTGGTGCACTGTGTTTTTACAAAAAAATGTAGAACATGTCCACTGAAAAGACCAGCTAGAGCAAAATCTGGGGGCCACTCGCTCCCATTATAAAATGTAACAAAAATTTCCGGCAAAATTGTACAAACCTGTAGCAGTACAGACAAAAAATATTTACAAGAACCTTTTTCATAAAGTGTAGTTATGCAGCAAATCCAGCTTTGGCACTCAATGGTCTTGATCTCCTCCAAGCATTCACCTTGTCCCTCAACTGCTTCAATCCACATGAATCACCCAGTAGTGTTTCAGAATGACCGCTACAGATCAGGACTCCATGTTGTGACCAGACTCCTTCTGCTTCTGTCTGGTGCCGTGAGCTAGCTGGTGCAGTGGAAAAAGGGCAAGAGCAAAATCATTGGTTCCAAAAATACATCTCAGAGTAGACCTCTCTTGTAGTTCTTCTTTTCTTTTCTTTTCTTTTCTTTTCATCCATTTCTGTGCAAAATGACAGCGGCAGCAGTTCCTACCTGTGGAGAATTGGAACAAAGCCATCATTAGCACTCTGACAGTCTGAGTTACTGACTACACCAGACTGCTGATGAACCCCAAAAGGAATTTCATGCTGACTCTTGTGTTACCTGTATGAACAAACTCAAGCTGCTCGGGAGACTTTAGTTACTCCGCCACATTAACAAGTAATTGGATCATCAAAAGAGTTTGAAATTACACTGCCACCAACTATTATGCTGAGTTTGACATCTTAGCTCTGGTCTTTTTTATTTATATTTATATTTATATTCATAATTACACAAAAATGTGCTTTTTTCTACAGAAATGTCAATAACATCTGAATAACAAGAGCTATTCCTTTGAGCAACTCTACAAACACTTGCCCGTGTCATGGAACCTCAAAACTTCCAGATTTACTCATTCAGGCTTCCTACTTTAGAAACCTTTTAGCCAGAACACCTGTACGGCATTTGAGAATACAGACAGTATCCGTTTATTAAATTATAATGCAACCTTTGAACTCACCTAGACAATGTAAGATAACATATGATTGCATATGAACATGAGCATAGTGTTTTAAGAGACAGTAGAAAATCATGGGGTATTAAATCTTAAAAATAACATAGTAAGTGAAGGTATAAAGTAACAGGGTCCAGGACAAATTGCAATTCTGTGACAAAACAAAGGAAAATCAACATGCCACCTGCAAGCTAAATGCAAACTTTGTAGTGAATAAACTTTCAAGGGACAAAGGACAAAGAAGCTACAAAATCTGTTTCTACTTTTCTGTGACGGCTCGTCTATGCCTCTGATAGTATACTGTAGTTAACCATCAGGTCTGCATTATTTGCATAGCAACATCTCAGTATGTCTCAATTCCCTGCTGCACAGCTTTGTTTTTCTTAACGGAACAACATCAAAGAGCCCAACCTGGGCTCCAGTCCTCTATTCCAAATCTCTATGGCAACAGCCAAATCCTTTGATGAGGAGTGGTCTATTGTGTCCCCACGGTCTGTATAATCGCCAGAGCAGGAAAGCATAAGAAAATTTGACCAAACTTACCCTGTTCTCCTGTTCTTGTGCCCTAATCCATGTCTGAGACCAGCTCTCGCGATGCCATTTTAGTCCCCACTGCTTCTTCCATCCAGCCTCCACACTTTTCCCCGCTGCCACCATTCTGACCTCCGTTCCTCCCCACTTCAGGCCCGCGCTGGCCCAGTGAGTTGTTGAACCACTCTTTGATCTCTTGGCTGCTTAGTTTGGTGCACTCTGCTGTAGGAGTCTTCCGTTCCTGGCTTGGCGGAGTTACATTGCAGGACTGATCTGAGATCAGCCGCCCATTCGACTCGCTGCCACTCAGTTTGTGGAACAGCTCTTTCCACTCGACAGTTCCACTGCGCAGAGCCAGACGGCTGTCTTTAAACCATCTGACAAGGTCGGTACGAGCCAAACCTGTCTGTGCCTCCAGATAACTATATTCTTCTGGTGAAGGCCACCGTGTTTGGTTAAAGACATCTTTAAGGAGGTTAAGGGACTTCCTATCCATAGGCACAGATGATGAGGTGGGGGCAATGATGGGAGGCAGAGGGCACATGGGTAGTCCACCTTGCTTGTAAACTCCATTAAGCAAAGCATGCTGGTGCTGTGAAATTGATCTTCTCTCTGCAATGTCAGTCCTCTTGGACCCCATGGAATTTAGGAGGGCTTTTTCTAAGTTGTCTCGAAGGGCTCTTCTTTCTGAGAACCAGCTGTCAATCTCCTCTCTGGAGAGTCTTGTGGTGATTGCAATGTGGTCAACCTCATTGTGTGATGGGAAACTATTCCTCTGAAAACTCTCTTCTAAAACTTTTAGCTGCTCAGCAGTTTTCCCCTTCAGCCTTTCCAGGAGAGGGAACTGGGTTGGGACTGCTTTCGGACGCTCCTTTGGAGCAAAGTTATTATTTACGTGCTGTAAACCATTATGGGCCAGTGCACTCTGATTAGAAAACCATTTTTTACCATCCCCACAGGGGACTCTATTATTGCCATTCTGACTCTCTGTGGGTCGACTCTCTGAGCTTGTGGGCTTTTGCTCCACTGACAGCTCTAGTGGTTTACTCTCCAGAGAGAAAGTGGGGATCAAGTTTTGGGCAACAGTTGGGGCCCGTGCAGTCTGAATGATTGGTGGTCTCTTCAATTGACTAGTCACCAATGGGGGCACCAAGGGTAAGCTTATATCACTAGGTAAAGGTGACAATTTGTCTTTAGAAATGACTGAAACAGCAGGAGCTTGATTTCTCATTTGCTGGGGAACTGTAGACCTCTTTAGATCAGTTGAGACTAGGGGAACCATAGGTAGTCTATCTCTGGGTAACAGGGGAGGGGGGGGCATGGGTATCTTTTCTTTAGAGGGTGCCAGCGGAAATACCATTGGCGATTTCCCTTTGTGCAAAGCATAAGGGGCAACAACAGGTCGTTTCATGTCTGTTGCAATCAAAGGTGGGAGCATGGATCTCTTATTGTCTGGGGGTACAGGAGGAGGAGCCATGGATAGTCTCTCTAGGGGGGGCACAGGTGGAGGTGCCATACGTAACTTTTCTCTGAGTTCGTCTGTAGGAATCATAGGGCGCTTTACATCCTGGGCCAACGCTGATGTTCCCAAAGGACGCTTGAGATTATGCATATTAGTAACTGTTGTCACAGTGACAGTTGCACAGGCACCAGAAGTTCCATTTGCCGCTGTAGCAAGTGACAGGCTGGACTGTCCAGTAACATGGCAGGACACTGCTGGTGCAACAGACTGGCTGGTGGCAACTTTTTCACTCACAGCCATAGGCAAAACGGTGAATGTGTGGTGAGCAGGAGGCATGCAGCCATTAAACATCTTCTTGCGGGCTTCTTCCACTTCTTCTGGTGACCAGGTGATGCCCTGTTTGAGCCGCTGGGTAGTGAACCACACTTTGATCTGCTCTTCAGGGTGCTTGGAAGCAGCAGTGAGCCAGGAGAGTTCTGCATGTGTTGGATAGGGGAACTTGTTGAAGGATGTAATGAGTGTAGTGTTTGTGTCCAATAATGGATTGTACTTGCTTGTATTCAGAGGAACGGCAATAGTTGGAATGGAGCTCAGGTTCGGGGGGCGCTGCAGAAGAGGCATGACATGGGAGAGCCCCTCTAGCATCATGGGCTCAGGGATGATGATTGTTCCATTTACATTCACTGCTGTGATCTGATCCTTTAACAGCAGATGATCTAAATGACTCATTACCTCATTTCCACTGAAGGCTGCATTTTCAACATCCTGTACGGTTGATGGGAATGACGGTAAAAATTCAAAGGCATCGTCATCTTGCATAAGCTTAGATTCTGGAGAATTTGTGTCATCCTCATTCTCAATGGTTTGCTCTAGGATGGTCTGACTGTCAAGTTTGAGCCGCTTGAACTTGAAATTGCTCTCACCTGGATGCTCTGTTTCATTGTGTTCTGTAAGGGAGTCAAACTTCTTGGTGCTGAAGTTGCAGACAGCACACAGGTACAGGGGGTTCAGAATGACATTGGGGTGTGTGGAGTACACATGCTCTTTGAAGTCGCTGAGATTCTGGGTCAAGAATGAGCAGTACTTACACTGGTAGCCCCTACTCTGTTGTTTCTGTAAGGTGGAGGACTTCTCTTCCATCTTCTCTGCTGGTCCTTCCACATGGCCCTCCTCATTCTCCTCAGTTGCACACTGCCTTGATTCTTGATGCATATTTAATGAAGTGTGCTGAGAGGAAGGTCTGTCCTCCACCAATTCATCATCCAACATATCCATTTCCATAGGGCCACCCATTTCCACGTCACTAACAGAGACCATGCAGGGAGTGAAGGACTTCCTTCGGCTGGACATGATAACTGCACTGATATGGCTCAGGGGTAAGCCTGACAGAGGAGTTTGCAGGGATTGCAAAGGGAGGGAGGATGGGATCGAGGTGATCAGAGTGGATTCCCGATACAGGAGCGGGTCTCTGCAGTTCCTCAGTCCGCTCCGGAGTCGCCCAGCCTTGGCTCCGGAGTCCTCCGCTGATCGGGAACATCAGCTCCAGTGCAAAGCTTCATAGGACGTCATCACCCACAACTCACCTGTGCACAGACAATGACAGAATGTTTAAAAAATTAGAATAAGCAACTATTAAAAGACTAGAATGTGTTCTTTCTACAGATTATTGATCTACACTTCTACAGATAATGTACACATCCTTAAACATACTGATGAAGAAGATCAACACTCACAACCAACAGCACAAGGTACAGTTTCCCATATGTATGTGCAATGTTGCGTTGTCATGGACGCATTATCATCAATACTATATAGTTTCAGACTAAAACAGTTAGGTGAACAGAAAGGTCTATGGGTTTGCTAGAGGGGTCCACAAGTTCAGGCATTCCATAAAGCAAGCCAACCCATCTCCCAGAACACAAGATTTATTGACATTAGACATGAAAGAGAGAAAGAAGAAAATGAACGAAAGAGAAGAAAGAGGAGAACAAAAGAAGAAGAAAAAAAAGAAAAAAGTTAGAAAGAAAGAAAGACACAAACAAACAAACAAACAAACAAAGGAAAACCAGAGAAAGGGAAGAATATATATATAAACTCATTTTAGACACAAACAAATCAAGGCAGGCAACGTTTCCATTACTTCAGGGTCTGAGGTTGATGAACATCAGGAATTGTCACAGGCGAAACCCGGCCTTAAATGCCAAATCACAAATCAGCTCATCAGCCTGTCTTTACAGTGACACAGCTTTTTTTTGTGCTGCCCTGATAAAGCGCTAACAGAAGAACCCTGGTATTTAAACTCTACCCTGGACAACAAATGAAGCCTGTTCTTTTCTGCTTTACATAGGCAAATACTATGTAAATAGAATGTATGGTTATTTATGAGTATTTTATTTCCGAAGAGTTTGAGTTGTCTGAATTAAACGGATTAGAAACCTCTGCCGGACCTGACACGGCATTTTCCAGCACCAACAACAAAACAAAAGGGGTCTCAAAAATATAAGACCGATCCACAATAAGCACTAATTTGTTTAAAGGCTGGGCAATGCACAAGCTCATATGGAGCATTAGGACTGACTGCATATCAAAAAGTTGTATTAGGATCCTGAATCATCTGTTCTGCGTGACAAGACTTGACTATCTCTCTGGACAACATACCTCTACTACCCTCCGCAACCTCGGTGTAACCATCAACAACAAACATTAGGAGGATCCGACCATTTCTCACCACTCAAGCCATACAAATACTAATGCAACTTTCAGGTCTCCCTCAGAACTCTATCCGAGCACTACAGCTCATCCAGAATGCAGCTGCACGTCTTGTCTTCAACCTTCAAGTTCTCACACACTACCCCCTTACTCCGCTCCTCCACTGGCTTCCAATAGCCGCCCGCATCCAGTTCTAAACCCTGTCCCTCGTCTACAAGGGAAAAACTGGACCTGCACCCACATACCTCAATGCACTTATCACCCCTCGCACTGCACCTCGCTCCCTTCGGTCCTCCAGCACCGCCTGACTGGTTCCACCATCTACCAAGAGTAAACACTCCTCACGACTCTTCTCCGTTCTGGCACCGAGGTGGTGGAATGAGCTTCAGTGTCAGAACAGCCCAGTCTCTGTCCAGCTTTAAACGACGTCTTAGAACTTTTCTTTTCCACAGATTCCTAAACTAGGTCTCCTCTTCATAAAAAAAATGAATTCAAACCTGATTGTCCTCTTAATGGACGTCTGAGCGAGTATCAGAATATATTTGTTGATGGTGACCTTTTTGTAAGTTGCTCTGGATAAGGGCGTCTGCTAAACGCCTAAATGTAAAACAATATGGACAACAGGGAAAAGACTCAGACAATTAAAATGACAGACTCAAATTCAGTGAATCGTCCTCCATCTTCAGCCCTCAGAAAGCGTTAAAGACTTTTTCCCCTTAACAACTGCACGTTTTAGTTCTTCCTGACTACCACATGAACATTGATTTTTTTTGGCCTCCAGCTATTCAAGCCTCATTGAGCAATCCTCCAAAGTGGCAGATGCGTCTTAAGATGGTGTTAATGTGAATGCATGTTTCTCTTCAGGACATCTATGCGTCTACACTGCACCAAAAGCAAAAATCCATCTTGTTTTTTAAAAGATTTTTTTCATTTTAAGGCACAACCCATGTGTTGTGTGTATTTATCTCTCTCTCGCTGCAGTACAGTGGGGTATAAATCAATACCTCAGACTCCATCTTGATGACGGCGTAAGTCAGGGTGAATTCTACCGTCCTGATCCTGATAGGGTTCATGTGCGTGCTCTTCTCCAAATTAAATAAACTGCTGCTCTCTTTCAGAGTATTAATATGTTAAAATATGAAGCCTGACTTCATATCCATGCTGTCGTTATGGCAACGGCAGAGCAGTGTGACCTCTGCGCTGCATATTAATGACTCCGCCTCTCTCTCAGGTGCTAATTAGAAACACACTCACAGCCGCCCAGCGGAGCGCAGACGGGTCCGTATGTGTGAGTGTGTGTTGGAGTGAGCGACTGAGAGAGAGTAGCAGGAGAGAGAGAGAGAGAGAGAGTAATGATCCGTTCCAGTTAGTGAGTGACGGGGGTACAGGCTGGCATCACCGAGGTGATGAGCCCATCGTAATGAAACATGCATGAGTCGTCTTCTGTCCCCAACACACACACTACTACGCACTCCTTAAAGACAGACCCACAAAAACGTGGCTGCATATTCATTAAAAAAAGAAAAGATAATTAAATGACTCAGCCACACAGAAATAAACGCACACGCACCACAAATAACGCTCCTCATTGGTTATGATCAATCAGTGCTCTTTTTTTTCTGCTACG
This sequence comes from Leptodoras nelsoni, assembly GCA_028566375.1. Lineage (NCBI taxonomy): Eukaryota > Metazoa > Chordata > Actinopteri > Siluriformes > Doradidae > Leptodoras > Leptodoras nelsoni. The sequence continues at coordinate 17,517,083 of JAOVVG010000010.1, forward strand.
CCTTTTTTCTTTTTTTTAATAAATGGATATAAAATTTATGAGTCATCGCTGCTGCAACGTATTTCGAACGCAATTATCAAAAAGGACAATGCACTTTGACTAAAAGACAAGCAGGAGTGCTACTTGAGTCTTTTGTGTATAAATTATAGCAGTTCAAACGTCCATTTGGTCCAAACACTTTACTGTAGCTGTCAGAACCATGCCATTGCCATGGCAACTCATCCAGCCCATAAGCGAAGCGGTCTATGCAAAACTGACCGCTGCTGTCACTGATGAACTGTTACACACCAGTTTGTTTGGACAAGCTTGTATCGCTAATTACGAAGATCACAGTCAGACCAAATAAGCTGGGGAGGAAAAACAACGCAGGGTGATTTGGAAATTTTGGAAAATCAAACATTAAATGTCGCAACAGCCTGTACAGCGGTGACGTCCCTTACGGCGCACAGGGACGAAAAGCGCTAAAGGTTAATTAGTGTTACTTTTTTTTGGCAGATATGTTTTACTTTTTTTCCCAAAACTTTTTTGCTAATGAGTTTACAGGCTAAAATTTCACAACTTAATGAGATTTCTGTAGTTTATGCCCTTGAAGTTTGAGAGTTTGTGTACAGAACTGCCTTTGATAGAGGAAAAAAAAGACAGATCATCCAAAAAGTTAGCTATTTGTACAGTTCATTAAATTTTATTATATTGAGTTGGCATTCGCATCCCAGTACTACTACATTTACAAAAATATTACATAAATATAAAAGAGATTTCAAACACATGAACCCCTTTGTGCATGTTTCAGATAAATAACTTCAATTTAACATAAAACAGAATTTTGTCCCAACCACATATATATACATATATATATATAGGGGTTAGACAATGAAACTGGAACACCTGTCATTTTAGCCCACAATAATGTATTAGTATGGTGTAGGGCCTCCTCCTCC
>JAOVVG010000010.1:17989580-18004158 GCA_028566375.1 Leptodoras nelsoni
CATACTAATAAATTATTGTGCTCTAAAATGACAGGTGTTTCAGTTTCATTGTCTAACCCCTGTACATCTATACATCTATTACACACATACATTAAAAAGAAACATTCATTTAAACAAGTAAATTAAAGACATATCTCTTAAAGATTGCTTTGCCTAACTCCTAGCTACATCATGCTGTCTTTTCTGCTTTAGTCTTTTATATTTTCTTATTGGGTGTGTGTTTATTACTGTTTCATTGTTTTACTTGTAAAGTGGTGTAAAGTGCAGGGGTGTCTTAATGGTTAAGGTGTTGGGTTATTGACTAGAAGGTTGGGGATTCAAGCCCCAGCACTACCAAGCTGCCACTGTTGGGTCCTTCAGCAAGGCCCTTAACCCTCAACTGCTCAGCTGTATAAAATTAGATAAATGTAAGTCACTCTGGATAAAGGTGTCTTCCAAATGCCGTAAATGTAAATGTCCTTGTGTGTCCTGAAAGGTGCCTTTAAATAAAATTCTATTATTATTATAGCTGCATTTTTGTGCATTTAATAAATATGGAAGGAAAAGAGGGTCTTGAATGAATTAATTTAGAAATGAAGTGTGCATTCATTAAGCATATAGGAATATATGATGAGGATTTGAGCACGAAAAAACCCCTAGGATCAGCCTACATTTTCCCACTAAACACTAAAAGTGTTTTTATAGTTTCTAGAGTCTTTATGTGTGCGGGGTGATCCGTGTGCGTGTATTTTTCTAGGAGGTGTAGAATAACCGTATACATTACACATGTGCTACACTCCTGTGCGATTTCCTTTCACCAGTCTGCGCATGCGCGTCGAGCCCGTCTCTGAATATTGTACTTTTTTTTCTTAGTTAAAATGGCTGTCCTACAGATTTAAGCCTCAGCGCTGGAGGATAAAATACCTTCTTCATCAAAGCGTAATAACTGCAATCCGCCATTCAGACGGCACCGTAAGGCTTCCTAAATGTTCCCGTTTTTTCTTAACTAGAAATATGCTTTGGTTTCAAGGATGGAAGATCTATTTGTTTCATATTTAACCCTTTGCAGCCCGAGATCCGCGCACAAATGAGGTAAAGTAACGGCTTTGTCGCCGTATACATATTTTATGTGCATTGTTTCTATGATTATGGTCTTAATGCTAATTTTTTCCCTCAGCGAAACACTCCATAACCACGAAGCAATAAAAGAAAACACCCCGATGACATTTGAAAAGGTTGTTCTTCGTCGGTCTTTGTACGTTTTGTATACAAGTGCATGTCTGTTTTCAGCTTACAGTCAAGGCCTACGTACGAACCCCGAGCACTACCCTACCTTACTGAGTAGTATGCAAAAATTCTACACCTGTATAGAGGCGTACTAGCCGGACATACTGTTTAGTACGTTAGTATGCGTTGTTTTTTTAACCTAGCTTTGGCGACCCATTGTAGCGTTCTGTTCGAACATACTGCTTAGTATGGAAGTGCGCAAGGTTAGACGTCGCCATGGCGACTTGGCGTACTAGTTAGTACGGAAGTATATGCGGTTTTACAAAAAGGTTGCTAAACCGTACCTTTTCTTGTGGGGTACACACTAGTAATATCATTTGTACCTAACTCTAGTGTGAATCTTTTACATGGTAGTGTGAATGTAGTGTAGCTTAAAAAACATTTAAAGGCACGCTGCATGCACCTGCCCAGGTAAAAGGTAAAAGGTATGAAAGATGTACAGTTGTGAGAATACCACAGACAATGAACAGGACAGTATAAAGTCCAGATATTAGATATTTTAGATATTAGCTATAGTTTGTTCTTAAAGGGGTTTGAATCTCTGTATATATCAGAGACTATTTGAGTATTTTTATACAAACCAATTTTGCAAAATAAATATCCAGGGTCACATCATGGAAATACAATCCTATGATTTAAAATTCTGATTATCTTGAAAGGGGAAAAATAAAAACAATATGAGCATACAACTATTACAAAGACACTGCTTGGTGTCCTGACTGACAGCCCTGTTCTTCGTTTATTTTCACAGAAAAATGATGCATCAAGTAGCTAGCAGCAACAACGACTATGGCTTGGGCGGCCTAGCCGAAGATGGCCAGCACTCGAGCAACCATTTCGAGTTGTGTGCCTCACAGTCGGGCAAATTCTACCCGTCCGGCCCGCCTCCGCCGCTCCAGCTGCCCATACCCAACTTGCCCCCGTTGCCTCAGAGCATGATCAAGCCAATGTCGTGCCAGATGCAGGACTCCACGAGCGACTTTCTGCCACAGGCTGTGCGCATGAGGGCAGCTGAGGCACCTGAAGGCTCCAAGAAGAAGAAGGGACTTGGGAAGACTGGAAGGCGCGGTAGACCTGCGGGTACCACCAAGTCGGCTGGGTATCGGACAAGCACAGGACGGCCGCCCGGCACCACGAGAGCAGCCGGGTTCAAAACAAGCCCAGGGAGGCCGCTAGGGACAACCAAAGCTGCTGGCTACAAGGTCAGTCCCGGAAGGCCTCCAGGCAGCATCAAGACGTTGGCCAAACTCAACAAACTGGACTATAGCGCCTGCAATGGTGCACCCTTCCCTTACACGCTGATGCAGAAACGGGCACTTTGCGAAGCCACAGTTAAAGAGAAAAACACTAGCGAATGAGAGCAGGCTTTTGTATTTATTAGGAAAGGATGAAACCAACCGTCTTTATCCATGAAGCAGGCAGAAAGGCAGAATTTTGATACTTAGGCTTAACACTTATTATGTATGTGAAAGTGTTACATTGTCATGATCATTTTCGTATTATCTCTATCCAAAGAGCATTAATCATTCTCTCACACTCGTAAAGGAGCAATAAGTAGATTTCTGTTTCATTTTATCATTGAAATGTAACCGTGATGGAAAATGAGTTTGTGGTGAGTTATGTCGTGATTAGGTGGATATACGGTCATGGCAGACGCAGATAACGCAGACCTTTCCTTTCTACGTCCTGTCCAGGACAGACAAGCAAATCCCAAAAATTACTGCTTCTTGCTCCTTTACAATTGTATTATTAGCCTACTGTACAGATGTGCATGATAGTAGTCTTGTGAAACAATAACACAGTATGTATTATATTAGACATTTTTGGGCCAATAGTATTCACACAAGCAAATGTATAGGAAAAAAAAGAATCACTTTTGTGTTGTTTTTAATCTTGTTACTTAACTTTTGATAACGTGACCGCTCGAGTCTTCGCCGTTCTGTAGCGATTGTCATTCCGCACTCAAAACGATAATGAATCAATATCACGTGCATATTTATCCTTACTTTCTAACGTGTTACGTGATTTGTGCTATTGTCTTTGGTATGAACTATCTTTTGTTTGTATTTATGAAAAATGTAATGCCCTTTTTCCGGTACTGTCGAGTGACCTTTGAAGAATATTGGAATTTATTATTTTTCTTTGTTTGTTTGTTTGTTTGTGGTGCGATGAATCAGTGTAATGCTTTACAAACTTCTTTTGTAAATGTGACTGTGAGTTGATAGCTTACTATATCCTGTAGTGTTCCTGTTCCATACAAAAATATTCATGTTTATCCAAATCTGGATGGAATGCCATGGTTCAATCTTTTTTGTTTCGTGTTGTGCAAGCAAATAGCATCCAATCTGCTAAAAAAACAGACAAAAAAAATAAACAAGTATCACTTAAGCAGTGCTGCTTCTGGTTATCGATGGTTTTATGGATGTGCACGGCATTCCCGGGATGGGATCCGGATCCACCATGACACTGATCAGCGCTTACTAAGATTGAATGAAGGAATGTTTATTACATATTTATACATGATGTCACCGTGGGGTTACTATAGTGCATTGCGGGATCTTGCCTTGCGATTGACTGGCATCCCATCCATGGTGTATTCCTGTCTCACACCCGGTATTCCTGGGATAGGCTCTGGAGCCAATTTGAACCTGACCACAATAAAGCACTTATTTAAAAAATGAAGGAATGAATGTTTATTACATATTTACCAATGATGGCTTCATTGTGGTGCATTGTAGTAACTAGGCCAGTGATTTACTGGCATCCCAGCCATGGTGTATTCCTGTCTCATGCCCGGTATTCCCAGGATGGGCTCCGGATCCACCTTGAACCTGATCTTGATGAGGCTTTTACTAAATATAAATGAATAAATGATGCTACATAACATGGTGCTTCACTTATTTGTATAAAAGTGCAGTGTTTATTTTAACCAGAGCTAGGGCAATGCATTTCTAGAAGATTTATCAGGACCCATAGTAATTCTGTCTACATCAACCCAGCTTGCACCAAAGCAAGACCTAAAGAAACGCTTGCCTAAGGTAAACAACTTAATATTTGCCGGCAATTATGGAAAAGAGATCAGTTTCGCTTCCTTCGCTTTATATCTGCTAGCTTCATTAACATGAATAGACTTGCTAATGAATTGTCTTTTTATTGTTGTTGTGCCTCTGTTTCATTTTAGGGAAGAGGAAAATATTCCAGGCGAGTCGGAGACAAAAAAACCCCCAGAAAGTTTTGTTTTATTTTATTACATTTGTTATTTAACACTAGTGTACGTAGCCTATAAATACCAAAAAATGGAAGGCAGATACCCGGATGGAACTCTTAAATGCGTTAGGATACTCAATGCGCGTGCATAGAATTTAAATTCAAAATGCTTGAATGCTCCTCGTGACAGATTTTTAAAAAAAATCCGTTAAACGGTCGTTTTTTCGTATACATATCGGCTAATACAAAGCCTGTAAATGGCCTACAGTGAAATGTATCAGCTTAATTAATAAATAATTTCCTTGACATGACAAGAAATTCATGTATGTTTCTTTGGGCCGTGGTGAAAGTCTACATCGCAGTTACCCTTACAGATTATATTGGCCTGTTTTCACTGAAGTCCAAAATGGCGTTTAAAGCTGCTATGGCTATATCATTCACACACTGCACCGTAACACGGTTTCTGATCAAAAGGTAGCATATTACGAGGTTATCACTGTGGAATTGGCCCGAATGCTGAGTGTTTATGGCCGAAGCGTTTGGCGTTAGGCTGTCTAAAATGGAGGAAGTTGTTTAAACTGCACGTCTTTTTGTTGTTAGGACGAGGAAACAGCCTCGTCTTGGGCTTAGAAAAAAACATTAAGAACCTTGAAACCTCGACCACCGTCCTGCTCGGTGACTATGTTACAGCACAGGTAGTTAGACGGAAGGAAGAGTTAAATTGTTACTGATGGTGATAATTTTCCCCGGGATACACTGGTGTGTGTATTGTGGAGCGTTTTGTAGCCTGTGTATGTAGACTGGGGGTTGGGTGGCACTGCCGGTCGGTCTCTCTGTCTCCCTCTCTCTCTCTCTCTCTCTCTCTCTCTCTCTCTCTCTCCCTCTCTCACCACAGCACACACACACTCACGTACACACACACACACACACACACACACACACACACCAGGCAGTCAAGGCTTTTGCTTTAACATGACCAGGGCCACGATCAAAACAAGCCATGCATTTCCATGCAAAACGTGCTTCCGACCCGCTCACGTTTTGCACCATCTAGATGGCTCGGTGAAAGCAAGCGAGGCACTGAGTTCTTATTTTCTACCGCCAATGAATTAATCTCGCTACATTTCTGTTTTTTTTTCAAGAGTAAAGCGCGATAGGCTACTAGAGTAGAAATGAAAGCCGAGTCCAGGCCTAACGTTGTTATTAGTAGTGCCGCTTTCTGCAGATCCGGCTTTCACAAATCGCCAAAAAGTGACTCCTCGCCTTCCCCTGTGAACGGATACCGGATGCTTTTGTCTTGACCGAGCCGTAAATGGTAAGATTTCGGCGACTTTTTCTTACCAGCCTTGTCACAAATTGTTCTTTTTGTTAGTAAATCGAGCCGAGGTTCCAGCTCGGCCGTGGGGCTTTTTAAGCTCTGTTCATTGGGGAAACTAGTGCAGCTTTAGCTTCCTGTATACACTATACTTAACCAGGATGGCAGCGCACTGCCTTATAATATCTGGATTAATTCAGTTTATTCGCAGAAAAATAGCACGCTTCAGACATGTCCGAGTGCTGTTACATGTCCGGGCTGGCTTGTCGGCTTTTCTGATTGAATCTAGTTTCTCAAGGTGTCTTTTGTCTGCTCTGATAGACATGACGGCCTAAACGAGGGCGCCTCGAGCATGCCTAATTAAACCTGAACATGAAACCCATCGAAACCGTGGTATAAAAGATGACTTTGCTTTCCTAACAAAGTTAAATCACCACTATTGCTTCTAATTATCCACGTCATGTCAACATTAAACCTACAGATTTAGTTAATTGATTGAAATAATTGAATGTTAATCCTGATTGGTCTTTGACTTTCTGTTCACTTGTTTTGTTTTATGTTTTATGTGTTTTTTATTTACATGTTAAAAGTGTGTTTTATTTTGGCAGGACGAAGCCATGCCAACATGAATCAGTCGTATAAATTGGGCGCCAAGGATGGCTCGGAATGTCGCCCGGGCCTGCCGTGTCCGCAGGTCACTTCCTGTGGGCTCCAGCATGGCGCAAAGCACATGTCCTCGTTTGGATACGGCCAAAGGGAATCATCCTCCAGCTACAGTCCACTTAGGAGGCTGCAGGATCTGACAGCTATGGTGAGCAGGCCTGATATGAGCTTGCAAGACAGGGTCTTTCACGGGCGACCAAAGGCACACGTGCACAGCTCAGAGTTTGGCCTCGGCCTCGGTCAGTCACCCCAATCCGTCAGTCGCGGTGCTGATGATGGCGTGTTCAGAAACATCCAGAATCCGGACAAGAATGGCTTTTCGCCTGTGAGCTCGGACAGCCTGGAACACATCTCGCCAATCCACAACGGATTCCTGCATTTTGAATCGAACCTCTTTGACAGTGGGGACAGTAAAGATGACCATGAGGAAGAGGAGCGCGTGGCACAGTTCAAACCTTCAGCCAAAAAATGCCAGAAAAGGGACTCTGTGAATGTGAAGAGCTTTTCTGGTTCAGGGCTAAACCTAAGCTTGAACAGACATCAATATTATGACCCAGTTTCAAAGAGTACTCCACAGCAAGCACCTGACCCTTCTCCTAGTCCACCTCCGCTGCCTGTTGAAGACATGATAAGGGATTTTGACAGTTCAGATGGCTACTCAGACAGCGATTGTGACCTTCCGAGCACTGAAAACTGCGCATCGATGTTCAACATAGGCCTTTCTGAAAGGCCAAGCTCACCTAGCAGCACCTACTCAGACCCTGTAAGCGCTGCCTGTGTCTAGTTTGTAGGTTTTATACACATGGTATCTTCATGAAATGTTTCTTTGCTATAATGAAATTTAACCAATTAGTAGAAGAGGGCACAGAAATGTATTATTACATATGGGCACAGGAATAGCACAGTGGATACTACCAGAAGGTGAGAATAAACCCTGGTGTCATGATCTATGGAGTACTACAAAAGAGTAATGCAGGAACTTTCAAATAGTGGTTAAAAAAAGATTGTGCTATAATTTGATACATTTTCCCAGTATAATTTAGCATAAATGAAATTTTTCTTGAATCTGTCATGTTTGTCAGATTGTGATGTGACAGATTCAGATGGAATTAAATTCCCAGAGAAACTCCGGTAATAATTACATTAACCCACATCCCATGTAAACGTAGTTCAGTCTGAATACGGCTTCAGAAAGATATATTTAAGAGCAGCGTTTTCATTGTCATTATAAGATGGAAGACAGAGTGACTGCAGGGAAAATTAATTTTAATTAATATTTGAAAAAAGTTAACTACAAGGTAATGATCCTATCATACACGTTCATGAACTTCACCATTACATACATAACTGTGAATCAGTGGAGATAAGGTTTATTTTGATCATCTTATACTCAGGGCATCATTGCTTGTTCCTTTTTATGTTACTCATGTTGTCCAGCATGTTTGTTTGTTTTTTTTTTAAATGGAAACATACACTGAAGTACCAGAAAAACTGGTATAAAACGGTTAGTTAATCCTTGGTAGGCCCCACATGGTAATTCTGATGTAACTTGAGGCAGTGTTGCACACCTATCACGTGAAACAATTCTCGTGAGGTGCTGCTCACGTAAGTTTGGGTTTTTGCCGGAATTCTTGTAGTCACGGTACATCCAAAATCCAAACTTGGCTTCTATTTCCATAGATGTCTATCACTTTATATACGCACCAGCAGATGCAACCAATGACGTGCTTAGTTGGCGTTGTTGTGTAGTTTGCATGGGCTCTGGCTTCTGGTACTTCAGTGTATGAATATAAGCCCTTTGGTTACACTAAGTTACCAGTACATTACGTACACCTGATCTGTATCTACACTCCTTGGCTATTTTATCAAGTGCACGTTATAGACATACAGTGATTGGTTACTGTCATTGGAAGGAGATGAACACTGAAGCACTACTGAACAGATAGAAGTGGAACGTTCTTAGCAGATGAACTACATCAGTAATTGTACCTGATGAAACGAGTGTCGTTATTGCAGCACAGGAGGCCGATGAGTGTACTGACATCATATGCAAAAAAACCCCTGTGATTTATTTTTGTCAGGTTTCTCATGCGCCCACTAGAAAAACTGGAAAATTATACACTAATTTTTCAATCGTAGAACATAATAGAGAAACTGTTAGAGAAAATGAATAACTTCTTGACTTTGCAATACTGTAGCATATTTTCATGGCATGTTTACATTGAAATATGGTTGCAGTTGTATTTATATCTTCTGCTGGCCCACTGGGTGTCCATTCACTACTTGTAGTTTGGAACACTCTAGTGTTGGACAAGGGAGCACCATATTAGAGCGATAAATCAATACTAAGACTATCAATACCATCTGATGACTAAGGCACAGCTTAAAAAAACATTTGCATCATGCTTATTGGCAAGCATTCTTCTATGGGCTACTTGTGGTCTGTTTAAAAGTGTTGAAAACTCGTTTCTTGCCACGTACTGCCAGCCAGCTGTACTGGGTCTAGTGGTGTCATTCGATGAGAAATGTTGAACGTAAAAATGGATTATGTAGGGCAACGTTCATGCAAGATGTGAGTCATTCAAAGACGACCATCTGTGAGCAACAGCTAAGTAATGGAGAATGTCCTGAAAGGAATAAGAATCCCGATGATTGGTCATGGTTATGGTTAATTTCGCCAAAACCGAGGTTTGTTGATGTTTGCTGTGTGGAAAAGGCAGAACACTGAGCCAGAATGGAAAAAAAACAAAACAAAGTACCATGCCGGTGTGCTGGCGTTTTTGCATTTACTTCGGCAATACCATGTGCATTTTGTTTGTTTTGTTTGATATCCATGGCGTATGAAAAAAGTTAAGATCATGCTTTGCTGTAGTAAAATTTAGGACAAATCAAGTAGCAAGGAGTTCCAGATTTCTTGGGTTGCAAAAAACAATATATGCAAAGGCCATATTTTTGTCCATTGTCAAGGCATTGCAAGTTCATGGTTTAGAGCAGAAAACGTCAAACACTAGTGCTGATCTTGATCACAGTCCCAATAAATTTGTTTAGCCAATCAGAGCGCAGTATTTAGGTCAGGTGACACAACATGGCTGTGATTCTGTTCAGCCGGAAATGTGCTGTCTGAAAGCGAATTAGGGCTTAACTTTGGCTGAAAAGCATCTTTAATGATGGATGGATGGATTTTCATGACATAGAAAAAGGATAGCTGAAACATTTTTTGAGTTACACTGAATTCTGTGAAACACACTGAGTAACAAGAAGTAACATGGAATATGCAGTGACACTATGGAATGCTGTAAAATAGTTAAATGTTCTTAATTTCATTTTGGACACATGGTGGTTTGGTTGAATATCAAGGTACACCACTGCAGCTTAACTGTCTGATGTCTAACCATGAAACTGTGACACTGCTTCAACGGTTCAAAGGTTAGAAGGTACCATTAATTATGGTATAGTTATTATGATGTAATACCTAGCTGAGTGTGACGTTCGCTCTCCTGACTCTTCTGGCTGGCCAAAGTATCATCAGCTATCTTATAAGCTCCTGCTACTATTGTTTTATAAACAATTATAATAAACCACTTTTTCTTTCACAGTCTGACAGCCCAAAGAAGAAGCCACTTCCAGAAGTGAAGTTTACCGTTGGTGATGTGGTGTGGGCCAAGTTTAACCGTAGGCCTTGGTGGCCCTGTCGCATCTCCATAGACCCCCAGAGTGAGAGCCACACCAGGATGAAAGGTTAGTTTCAATTCAGCTTGTGTAGGTTTGCTGTTGCAAACTCTCAGACATGTCTGAAAGGCATACAGGGCTCAACATCAGCATGATGCCAGTTATATATATTCTCACACATTGGTCCACATTGCTGAGCTTTACATTAACCTGATGTGAAATGACAGCTCAATTTATTTAAGAGATCTGCTTATGATGTGGTCCTTTAGAGCCCAGCAGCAGGCCGTGTCGAATGTATTTCGTCAGGACGTTTGGGGAGATCGTGGACCAAGCATGGGTTTCTGGGAAAGCCACATATGCTTTTGAAGGAGGCCAGCAGTTTGAGAAACTTCCTGTGCTCAGGCGACGAGGCAGACAAAGAGAAAAGGGTTACAAATACTTGGTAATGTTTGCAATTCCCTTTTTGTTCTTCTACGATTTTATTAAAAAATTGCAGTATGTTAAAAAGAGTATTACTTTAACTACGCCCTCCATTTGTGATGCAGATGTTATGTAATGTTTCACTATTATTGCCTTTGCTGCAGCTTCCAAAGCGCTTGATGCCTCTGTGGAAAGCCAGTGTGTTGGAGGCAGAGGCAGCTCTGCCAGAGTATCTCAGGAGTAAACTACAACTTCCCTCAGTCAGAGAGATACACTCTCCTCTTGTGGAAGAGAGGACATCCACCTCTCCAAATTTATCTGACCTTCATCTGTCTGCACAGAGTCCAGTTTTGTCCAATGGACACGCTCTTCCTGTCATCAGTTCCCCCAAAACTAAGGAGGGAAGCAAAAAGAAATCATCTTCCAAAAGGAAAAATAGCTCACTGCTAAAAAGTCCTGTTAAAATCAAGGATGAATCATTCTCCCAGCTGTCAAGCCCCACACTGGACATTTCTAAATCTCCTGCTGCTCCTGCAAACGATCTGGTGCCCGACTCGAGGGATTGCCCATACACTGACATTGATTCGGTTCCCAGGATATTGTGTCCCAAACGCCCAGAAGAGCCACTCAAAGATAGCTTGGATAAAGAGCTCTGTGCTGAACCAAAGGCAGAATGTGCAAGTAAAAAAGTGAAAAAAGTCCGCAAGACAATGAAAGAAACTACGTCTTTATCGAAACACAAGCCGAACAACAAATCTACAATCAAAAACAAAAGGTACGCCATTTCAAACGGCACGGGTTTAGATAGGACTTCCCCAGGATTATCAGATGGCACATTTGAGATGCAGTCTTTCTACTTGCCGGCGAGTTGCGGCCTCATGTCCCGGGCCCTCGCAAACTACGAGGAAATTGAAGAGAAGGATGATCTTGACTCTAGCCATGAATCGCGATTGTCATCTCCTTCTCTGTCTGATGACCATGATTCATTTTCTCCCGTACTAGATGTAACAGAGAACGCAGAACACCAATGGCAAGTGAAAACTGAACCCATAGCTGATCCGAGACACCCGATGTTTCAGCACTGCGGAGGCTCCCCAAACCCGACTTTGCTCAAGTTCACAAGGATTCGGTCCAGCAAGGAGCCATCTCGGAACAGGTCTCGCCTAAAAAGTAAGGATTCCACTGTCAGGCCTGCAGACTTGCCAGACACTGGTTTAAACGTCAAGAAAGAATCAAGCATTTCATGTTCCTCTTCCTCCTCCTCTGTTTCATCCCCATCGCCTTCCCCCTTGGAGGCTTACCAGGAGCCTAAACAGCTCTCCTTACATTCTCTGGTGAAAGATGAGTGCAGTTCAGATGACCACAACTCCAAGTACAAATTCACCACCTACCTTATATTGTTGAAGGACTTGCATGACACCAGAGAGAAGGAAGGAAGGCCACTGACGCTACCGCCGACCTCTCCGTCTGCTCTTATCAAGCAAGAACCTTCTCTCCTCCCCACACAGCCACACCCTGACCCCACAACTCCCAGCACGATTCATAAGAATTATAGCCAGGCTCCTGGGGTTCGGCCACAGGGGAAAACTACAAGCACCCTGAAGCCAAAAAAATCGAAACCTAAGTCCACGGGAAAAAAAGAGGCTCAAAAACATTGTGTGAACAATTTGATTCCTCTGGCTTTAGACCTTAAGAAACAGAACTCACTAGGTGTGATTGATGAGAGAGCAGCTCCAACCAAACAGCACTCAAAGTCCCAGTCAGATTCTGGCCTCGATAGCAGTGGGAAGGGTGTCATGTCAGCAGTGGCACCGAAGAAACGCTGGCAGACGTTTGATGCTGAGGTTGAAGAAAGGGCAAAGCCAAAGAGTGATCAGGGGAGCGTGCTTGAGCAGGACAGGGTCATGCCTCCAGCCAGACTCAATGGAGTATTTGAGGAGAGCCACCAAAGCCCTCAGGTCGATGCTACAGAAAGGAAGGATAACTTGGGTAAGTGTAAACGGTCGTCTTCAAAAATCAAATGCAACTCGACCAAAAACCTAGCTTGTCTCAGAAAGGATCATGGGTATGTTATAGTAAGAATGTGGAAGTGGAAGATCTGGGATGGGGCACTGGGGTAAAGTTAATGGATCAGAACCACAATGTATTAAGCTATTTATTTATTTTATTTGGATTTCCCCCCAATTTTCTTCCCTGATTTAGTCGTGTCCAGTTCCCACCGCTTGGGTTTTCTCCCATGTCACCAGTCAGGGAGAGCGAGGCTATCATGTGCTTCCTCCGAGATGTGACACCAGTCATCTCGTCTTTTTGAGCTGCTCATGCAATGTTAGGGAGCGATGTAACACACTCGGAGGAAAGCGTTCACGCTCACTTTCCGTTTGCGTCAGCTCACAGACGCCTGTGATTGGTTAATGTTGCTCAAATTGACATGGGAAGGAACGCATGCTGCCCCGCCCACCCTGAGAGCCCTGGCATCATCCGGACACAAGAAAAAGATCTTGTTGATGATTGGTTAAACTATTCTGAGGTTTAGACCACACCCACTGTGGATTTAAATACGATACAGATACTTTGTGTGATCATTGTGTTGAAATCATAATTAGTCGAAACACGTGTGACATTACGGTTATAACAAAGTTATGTACACTATATCTGAATCTTTTGTCAGTTTCTATTTCACCTGAGGCTGCTTGACTGTTTAGAATCCATTAATAGCAAATACATCGATCGTGTCAGATTTCCAGGGGCTAAATATATTGTTCATGACGTGTCTTTTCTGTATTAGGCTTGTATTGACAATGCTGTCAGGAACCTCCAATGAATTCCATCTATTGGTGATGGAGATCAGGTTTTTAATGGCAGGATTATTTGTCAGGAGACAAGTAGAAAAGGAACCTTGCCAGCCATGGTATAGTTTTTTGTCATGATGTTTTGATCAATGCACTGGAATACAGTGGATACGTAGTTACTGGGTGTAGGGCGTGGAGGGTAGTAGGCAAGAAGCTCTATTAACCAATCAGATCAGCTCCTCTTATTCCCTTTAGTGTGTACAGTGTGGTGCAGTTTGCAATGTTTGTGGTTGTAGAAATAATCAGCTAGCTGATGAAAGTTTCTCTATCTCTATAAATATTTTATTGGATTTGTAATACACGTGTAGACCTGAATACAGGTTTGTGTACAGTCAAAATCCACAATCATTTAAACCATACAAGGGGTTGAATATAGAGATATCTTGCTAAGAAAGAGATCAAAAGGTCATTAGAGAGAATCAGGCAGAAGATCAATGATGAATATTGACAGAATTAGAGCTCAAAAACCCACAGGCTCGATATACGCAGTAAAATACAACAATAAAAGTATCATTTGTGGTCTGTGCCTTCACACCACTGCCATTCACCCTCCAAATCCACCGCCACCCTGCAGCCCTACTGCCACACATCCTCCAAATCCACTGCCACCCTGCAGCCCCACTGCCACACATCCTCCAAATCCACTGCCACCCTGCAGCCCCACTGCCACACATCCTCCAAATCCACCGCCACCTTCCAACACCACTGCCACACATCCTCCAAATCCACTGCCACGTTCCAACCCCACTGCCATACACCCTCCAACCCCACTGCTATTCACCCTCCAACCCCACTGTCATTCACTTTCCAACCCCACTGTCACACACCCTCCAACCCCACTGCCATTCACCCTCCAACCCCACTGCCATTCACCCTCCAACCCCACTGCCACACACCCTTCAACCCCACTGCCATTCACCCTCCAACCCCACTGTCATTCACTTTCCAACTTTACTGTCATTCACCCTCCAACCCCACTGCCATTCACCCTCCAACCCCACTGCCACACACCCTCCAACCCCACTGCCATTCACCCTCCAACCCCACTGTCATTCACTCTCCAACCCCACTGTCATTCACTCTCCAACCCCACTGTCATTCACTCTCCAACCCCACTACCAATCACCCTCCAACCCCACTGCCAATCACCCTACAACCCCACTGCCACACACCCACCAACCCCACTGCC
>JAOVVG010000010.1:19922423-19933150 GCA_028566375.1 Leptodoras nelsoni
TCTGACTCACACACACACACACACACACAGACTCAGACAGACTCAGACTCACACACACTCACACACACACAGAGACTCAGACTCACACACACACACACACACACACACACACACAGACTCAGACTCACACACACACACACACACACTCACACACACACACACACAGAGACTCAGACACACACACACACACACAGACAGACAAAGACACACCCACCCACACACACAGGCACACCCACACAGACACAGACACACACACACACAGACACACAAACACACAGACACAGACACACACACCCCCACACCCACACAGACACACCCCCACACCCACACAGACACACACACACACGTTTGAAAATGTCATGTCAACAAAACTGGATGGTTTAATATACACTAATGTTTCTCTCTCTCTCTCACTCTCTCTCTCTCTCCCTCTCTCTGTCTCTCTCTCTCTCTCCCTCTCTCTGTCTCTCTCCCCCCTCTCTCTGTCTCTCTCTCTCTCTCTCTCCCTCTCTCTCTCTCTCCCTCTCTCTGTCTCTCTCTCTCCCTCTCTCTCTCTCTCCCTCTCTCCCTCAGTTGGGGTACAGCCTGGGGAGAGGAGGGTTATGTCCGAATGGCAAGAAACAGGAATCAGTGTGGGATCGCGAACTTTGCTGTTTTCCCAGTTGTATGAACTCGTCCAGCATTTTCCTTTTCCTTTTCTTGCATAACTCTCTCTTTGATAAAAGTTTTTATTCACAGCAGTGAGATGGAAAATGTTCTATTTTACAGAGGAAAAGAAAGGCATACTTGTGTTTGTGCACTTTTATTGTTTGTCAGATTGAAACTCATGTTGATAAAGCCTTTATGATTCTCAGGGTGTAAACATGTACCTTCAACAAGCATTAAAATAAACAATCATTATTCTAAACGTGTTGGTTTTCTTATTACCTGCTGATGCACAAACGTGAAGGACGACAGTATTAGAAAATGTTAAGATCTTGATCAGTTTGAAGGGTCAGGGTCAGAATCCACCGGTTCTTTGTCAGGATGAAAGTGAAAACCACAGTAATGTTGATGATGTAAATGAAGCAGCAGTGAAAGCTCAGGTGGCAGAGTGTTTGTAAGGGGTGTTTTGTAGGGTGGAACCGGTGTGTGTGTGTGTGTGTGTGTGTGCTGAGTGGACGTTAGTGGGCTTTAGTCTGTAGTGGTATTGTAAGGTGTGTTTGGCAGCTCTACAGTAAAAACATTATTTGACCTGGAAGTTCTGAAGCATGTAATGATCTTTGTGATTACTCAGCAGCTCTAATGGTGTACAGTTGGATTTAGAAGAACCCTGTCCATAGAACGTTTTACAGGGCAGCACAGCAGCACTGTCACCGAACAGCAAGATCGGTCTGGGTTCAGTTCCTGGGTCGGGTCGGGTCCCGGTGCACGTTCCCCCGTGTCTGTGTGCATCATCTCACACACTCACACAAACACAGACACACACAGCTTCTTCTACTGCTACATCACACACACACACACACACTTAGTTTTAAACTACTACAAAGTTTGAACTGTTCGGGTGTGAAGATCTATTGGCTGCTGCGTCCACCCTGTTCTGTAGTGTCCAATGAGGTCCGAGGGGAGGAGCTTCGACTTCCGGGTATCGCGGCGCGGGAGAGTCTTTAAAAGCGAGAGGAAAGGAACCGAAGGGAGATGTTTTCTTTTCTGTTATCTTGTTCTCCTCTAGTCTGTTCACCGGGTGGTTAAACACATGTCTAGTGGTTGTCGTCTAGTGTGGTTTTCGGGAGTTTGGACAGGTGCGCTCCTGCATTGTGATCCGGTTTAGACACGCTGGGAAGTCACCAGCGCCACCACGTGGCATTCTGTTACTAAGGGAAGTTTACAGCAGTGAGACACTTATGTGGGCTTTAATGTGCAGTAGTTGTTTGTGGGGAGGGCAACAGCATAGGGAAGCTCTGTTTTACTCTCTTCTTTCCTTTTTCCTTTCCTTTGTGTGTTTAGTTTGGAGGGTGCCAATACTTTTGCTCAGACTGAAGATTGTGTGTGTGCATTATATTAACATGTAATTGGGGGCACCAATAATTTTGTATTGACAAGTGATTGAAGTGTGTGTGTGTGTGTGTGTGTCAATACAGTTGATCAGACTGGTCATGGTGTGTACACAAACTGTTATTCAAGCAGAAGTACTGGTGACAGAAAATTAGAAACTGAAATGAGAATCAATGGGAGTGGATGGGGAAACGAGTGTGGAAGGGAAATGAGTGTGCCTCCTTATACAAGCGCACCATTCCCAACCATGTCAGACATTTTAGAGTTGGAACGGTGTCGGTGTCGAAGTTGCGGCAGCTGAAATGCGGGCAAAACTACACAGAATACTCCTGACGGATAACAATAGTGTGATTGCCTCCTGCACTTACACTAATAAAGTATAAATAAACACTGACAGTGGGTCAGTCTGAGCAGCACGGACAAGGTGAACGTGTCGAACAGTGCCAGGTCAGGTATAAAGAACACAAATGAGTGAAGAATAACATACAGACCCGTTCCAAAACTTAGAACATCATGGAAAAGTTCATTACTTCCATTCAAAAAGTTAAACTTTCATAGATTATAGATTCAGGGCCCACAATTTAAATGATTACATTTTTTTATTTGTTTGTTTGTTTATTTTTACATACTTATGGGCTTCCAGCTCATAAAATACTCAAAAACACTGTGGAGAAATCAGCCCAGGCTACTTCTCAGTCTTTGCAGAAAAAAAGAAATGAGGATCACATCAAATCACTCACAGTCTTGTTCTTTCAGAGCGATGTGTCAGTGAGGCGATCAGCCTGTGGTGTTGCCTGGGAGTTATGGAAGCCCAGATCTCCATGATGCTTGCTGTCAGCTCTCCTTTGTTGTTGGGTCTGGTGGCCCTCATGTTCCTCTTGAGAATCCCCCACAGATTCTCAAAGGGGTTTAGGTCCGGAGAGTTGGCTGGCCAGTTGAGCACTGTGGGCATCAAACCAGGCTTTGGTGCTTCTGGAGGCATGGGCAGGGGCCAGGTTCTGCTGGAAGATGAAATCTGCGTTTCCATACAGATCCTCAGCAGAAGGAATCATGAAGTCCTCTAGAACATTCTGGTGGACTGTTGTGGTGACCTTGGATTTAAGAAAGCAGAGTTTATAATAATAATAATAATAATAATCTTTATTTGTATAGCACCTTTAGTACCTACATGCAGCTCAAAGTGCTTTACAGAGAATTTTTGAACATTTAAAATCATACAATAATTTAAATTAAAATAAGCTTAAAAATGATTATAACTATATAAAATAATAAAATAATAAAAATAAAATCATAGAGATTCCTTAAGGAAACGCAGATCTAAACAGGAAGGCTGTGAGGCTCTTCTTAAAGGTGTTCAGGGATGAAGTTTCTCTGAGGAAGAGAGTTCCAGAGCTTTGGGCCATAGTGGCTGAAAGCACCCTCTCCCATCTTTAACCAGGTTTTGGGAACCAGCAGTAGATTACTGTTTGAAGACCTGAGAGACCTGACTGGAACATATCTAACAATCATTCCACTGAGGTAATGAGGAGCACGGCCATGAAGGCGTTTAAAAACCATCACCAGAACCTTAACATCTATTCTAACACTAACTGGTAACCAGTGCAGTGAGTGGAGAGCAGGTGTAGTATGATCCCTCCTTCTCTCAGCCTGCCTGCAATCGTGGTTAAGTTTTAAAACAGCTGGAGTGTTCCTCCAGGGCTTCTTAATTCTACCAGAGATCATTTTAGTGACCTTTGGTGCCACAAGATCCATACAGTTTCTAACTCTGTGTGTGAATGTTTCGACTAGTTTATTCCCAGTGTCTGTGAGGGAGGGAGGGACTGTATTAAGTCGGTGAAGGCCAGCAGAACCAGCACTAAGATAAGGCTTTGTTATTGTGTGCTTTTCACTCTGTGTGTTCTAACAGATGAGAACATATTGAAAAATGATCAGAGATTGCAACATCAGCAATTTCAACCAACACCTGCACCAGACACTGCACCCCAAATCATGACTGACTGTGGAGATTTCACACTGGACCTCCAGCAATTTGGATTCTGCTCCTCACCCGTCTTCCTCCAAATGCTTGGACCTTGATTCCTGAATGAAAGGCACACTTTACTTTCATGGGAAATGAGGACCTTGGACCACTGGCCAACGCTCCAGCCCTTCTTCTCCTCGGCCCAGGTGAGACGCTTCCTACATCGGCTCAGGTTCAGAAGCGGTTTGACTCGAGGAACCCTGAATGTGGAGGTGTTTGAAGCTCCTGCCTCTTTCCACTCTTTCTGGATCTCTTCCAGATTCTTAAATCTCCTGTTTGTGATAATCCGCTGAAGCCCACGCTCATCTCTTCTGCTGGTGCATCTTCTCCTGCCACATTCTGTCCTTCCACTGGACTTTCCATTGATCTGCTTGGACACAGCGCTCTGTGAACCGCCAGCCTCCTTAGCTAGGAACTTTTGTGGCTTACCCATGCTATGAGTTCAGTAGATGATCAGTGAGTCTCACTCACTTTAAACATTCATGCCCTGAAACATCTGGGCTGATGTCTCCACAGCATTAAAATTTTTTGAAATCCTGTTTTTGTGGGTTTTATGAGCTGGAAGCCCAAATTATGTAAAAATAAACAAATAAAAACTTTAAATCATTTAAATTGTGGCCCTGAATCTATAATTTATGAAAGTTTAACTTTTTGAATGGAATTATAGAAATTAATCAACTTTTCCATGATATTCTATATTTTTGCAACGGGTCTGTACTATAGATATAGATGATATAGAGCTGTGTGGTGTAGCTCAGCACAGGTCTGACAGCAGGAGATCAGTAGTGTCTCTGCACTAAGGTCATTCATTGTAGATTCCTCTTGTAGTGGGAGAAAAGATCTTCAGCACAGCGCAGCTGTAACAGTCTACCACTGAATGGGCTTCTCCGTTTATCACCATTGTGTGCCAGGGGGTGTGATGCATTGTCCATAACACTCCATCACACCTGCAGCACAACTCCACAAACATCAGAGCATGTTCTGGTAGATACAACAAGTGTGTGTGCATTTATATTCATATAACACACACACACACACACACACACACACACTGCAACACAGTAACCACTGAAGAAGTGTCACAATAACTGCATTTTATTACTTCCTTAAACACCAAGAAACTGCAGACACACACACACACACACACACTATTATATTATATGAGTGTTTTACCAGTTTCCAGATCTGACAACACACACTTTCTTCCCTGGTATCCTGATCTGCTCAGTGTGCTGCTGTCACTCTCGGATGAGTGTGTGTGTGTGTGGACTTCCTGACACGCCTGTCATTGGGGAGTGGTGAGTGTGTGTGAGTAAATGTGTATGTTTGTGAATATGTTAATTCCACCAAAGGAGTTAAGGTTAATAAAATTTTTATAAAAATGTAATAATTGGTAAAGTGTGTAGTATGATGGGTAGAGTAGTTCTGATCCCATTAGACCTATTCACCTTCAGTTTTCTTCTCCTCCTCTTCTTATTTTTTATGTTTATGAAGCACAAAAAGCACAAAACAGAACATGATTCGACAGTATATTTTAGATGTTAAAAACAGTGCAAGTCAGTTTCACCGTGGTTAGAAACACGAGAGCTTTTCCGGACATTTGGTCTGATTTTCCAAATGTCAAATACTTACAATAAATATAATAAACTTATAATAAAAATAGAAATGATTCTTGTAGATCAGGCTAAATGTCTGTACAAAACTATTTTATTCTGAAACACCATTCAGAGGCTTTAGTTAGTAATGATGGCATTGTTTTCATTCATGACATTCCTCTGGGGCTGCGGGGTTTCAGCATCACAGCTCACCTGTGTTCATCTCAGAGCAGAGGAATGCGCTACCCAGGCAGTGATTCAGGCTCTTATATTATTTCACTTATTTAAAGACTTGTTTTTATACTGTGTATATGAACACCTGTACACCTCCACATTCGTGTTAATATACATTTCTTTTTCTATACGTTATTCTATTCTATACGTTAAATCTACTTTCTACTTAGGGATTGTTATTAATAACATATTATTATTATTATTATTATTATTATCTGAAAATCTGTGTAATTTACAGTCACTGAATCTTTTCTTTTCTACGTCTGTAAAAATACTTTATATGGTAGTTAGTTATTGGTTAGTTATTGTTTTTCAGTTGCCTAGCAACAGCTTAACTCGAACGGAAAGCGAAGTACGCCGCCCATGTACGGAATGTTAGTTTCCTTTCCGGTTTAGTGACGCACGAGTGACGCACGGTCAGGCCCCGCCCCTGATCAGGCGACTCCCGCAGTTATCTGGCCGTTTCTGCTCCGTCAGTCAGGGTGTAGTCGGCGCACTTATAGTCTGTAGGTTAATTAAAATCCTTTAGTATCTCCGTCTTTTCTCTAGTTACACAGAATTGTAAAGGAGATCTTTTCGCAGACATGATGAGCATGATGAAGCGGACAGCGCCGTTTACGAGTTTACTGTGCTGTGGAGTTCAAAATGGCGGCGGTGTTAGTCCTCTTTCCGGTTTAAGAGCGCCAGTGCAGACTTTCTCACAGAAACGTGAAGAGGAGCTGGACGGCTACACGGAGGAGGCCGACGGATGGACTGTTAAAACCGGGATTAATGAGATAGAAATGCCGCTGGAGAGCCGGTTACAGCCCGAGGGCAGCGGCTGTGAGGAGCTCCTGGTGCGGGACATGGAAAGGGAAACCCGGGAGCTGCTGAGCCAGTTGTACCGCTCTCACACCGGGCTTTGTGTTAACCTCAGGCGGAATAAAACACACCCAGCCCTGCCGAGCCTGCAGAGAGTGGTGGAGAAAGTGCTGTGCAAACACAGGATCGCCTACAGCGGTGAGAGCTAACGCATTAAATCGGTTCAAAATAAATTAATCTGCTTTCAGAACTTTCAGTGGTTCACATTATATTATCAGGTGACAAACACTTTAAACCGAGAAAAACTATTTTGTGACGGATTTCACACTTTCACGCCTTAATTTAGTTATTTTATCTGATTCTGTAAGTTTAGTTTTATACATTTGGGGCATAATTTTTCCTCAAACAACTACCCAATCATGACGCAGCAGATAGATATGACTGACCAATCAGGTTGCAGGAGGCGGGCGCTACGTGCACGTTATATTGCATTCTGTATGATCGTGCCGACTCACCGGACCTCTGACTTCAAAGGATTTCACCGCGCTGTTCCCCAGAAACATGAAAGTGTATTTTGTCCTCACAGGACACGCTGTATGCTGTAGCTCACTGGGTGTCATGCTGTGCTCTCAGGTGTGTCCGGTGGGCTACAGGTTGGGTAATTGGCACTTTCACAAACAAACTCCTGTGTTATTAAACGAGAGGGGGGGGGGGGGGTTGTGCAGCTGGAGCTCTTTAAAGTGGAAATGTTCTCTGATTCATGTGGAAACTGGGTTCCTGGAACTCTGCTTATTTTAAACACGCTTATCAAACCCACACACAGTGCTCACACACACAGTGCTCACACACACACACACACAGTGCTCACACACACACAGTGCTCACACACACACAGGACATAGAAGGGAAACTCGGTACACAAAGTGAAAAGAGGAAATGTGTCACACACACAGTTATCTCACTCTTTTAATTTCCCTTTATCTCTGCATGTACTCCACCTGCAGGGGAATTCTGGGTAATTCTTCCCCTGCTGGGAAATTCAGGGAATTATTAATTATTTTCCCAGGGAGAGACTGAGTTTACAGGCCTGCACATGGACAGGAAGAGAAAGAAGCTTTATTACAGCAACACCCCTAGATTCATTAGTTAGTAGGGGGTTGTTAATGGGTTGTTAGTTATTAATAATGGGTTGTTGGTTATTAATAATGGGTTGTTGGTTATTAATAATGGGTTATTAGGGATTATTAGTAGTTAGTAGAGTGGGGTTAGTGGTTAATAGAGGGTTATTAGTGGTTGTTAATTGGTTACCAAGTGGTTATTTAGGGGGTTGTTAGTGGGTTATCAGTGGGTTAATAAGGGGTTGTTAGTGGGTTAATAAGGGGTTGTTAGTGGGTTAGTAGGGGGGTCATTAGTGGATTATTAGCTATTAAGTTATTGGTTTGTGAGTTTCTTGGTGATTATTAAGGGACTATTGATTATTGTTTATTGTGTGTGTGTGTTATAGGCATGGTGCAGCGTCTGTTTGACCAGGCCAACGGACTGGACAGTGTGAAGTCCGTGCTGAGCAGTGTGTTCAGTGACGGCGTGATCAGCTGGGGCCGCATTGCGAGTGTGTTGGCTCTGGGCACTGTGGTCTGTGAGCGGCTAAAGCAGGAGTGTGAGAAGGAGCATGCGGAGGAATGTGTGGACACTGTTGTCTCACACATCTCCTCATACCTCAGCACAGACCTGGAGCACTGGTTCATCAACAATAACGGCTGGGTGAGTATAGTGACAAGACTAGCCCAAAGTGTGTGTGTGTTACTGTGTGTGTGTTACTGTGTGTTACTGTGTGTGTGTTACTGTGTGTGTAACCGTGCATGTGTGTGTGTGTGTTAAAGGATGGGTTTGTGGACTTCTTCCGTGTCGAGGATCCTGAGTCCACAGTTCGGAACACGCTGATGGCGATGGCTGGGTTGGGAATAGGGGCTTGTCTGATCACGCTGATGCGATGAAGTGGGTGGAGCCAGACATGACCAGTGTTACCATGGCTACACTGTCCTCTTCCGTTCTAAGGAAAAAGGATGAATGTGCTTGTGCTCTTGAGGGTGATCACACAGAGACAATTTACATTTGTATGTTTTATGAAAATAAAGCAAGATTTATTTTCACAAAGTTCTCTCACCCAGATAAGCTCCGCCCACGTCTCCATGGTGATGTCACTGCACTTGACGCACACATTTTCAGCTGTTTAATTTTGAGTGCAGGGTTTGGCACACTGAGAGCCGCGATGATGTGAAGAATTTCAGAGCTTTACAGTTTGGAAAAGAGTTTTATTTTTTTAATAAACCCTTTAGACACTGAATACTGCGTTGTGTGTTCATTTCACTGACTAATGGTTCTGTGTTCAACTGAACATACGGTTCCACTTCCACGGCATCCGAGTGAGGCTGTCTGTGCATGCAAGTGAACGCTGGTGAGAAAGTGATGTGTAAAACAAACAGTACAGAGCAGTGCAAAATAATACTAATGGTGCCGACAGTACAGCTGTTGTGCAGAAGTGGAGTTGAGCGGGACACAGTTCTGTATGATGTGTGGAGAATAAGGTGTACATCACTGAAGAATGTAAACATCCCAAATAGCAGCAGTAAACATTTTTAAAGTTATGCAAAGTTGCAGAGGTGTGTGTGTATCTGTGTGTAGTATTTGGTCTAGTACAGCATATTTGAGGTGTGTGTAGTTTAGCTTGGGACCAGCACTGTACCCCTCAGGGGCTGGATTGAGCTGTGGGGTCTGAGCTTCTGATCAGCAACCTGCTGTCCTCATGAAATGATTATTTAAATTAACAATTTTAAAGGTCTCCCGCTTTAGTGTTTAATCCATGTGTTATTTTTTACAGAAGAATGTCACAGATAAATTATTGTGCTCTAAAATGACAGGTGTTTTAGTTTCATTGTCCAACCCCTGTATATTCCAGCAGTTACCAGTTTCCAGCTGTTTTTTCAATCCATTTACATGAACCATCTGCTGTGAGTTGCTGTGAATGAGCTGTTACTATAGAAACGCTAATGCATCAGGAAGGTTAGGAGCACATAGAGAATTAATCCACAGTCATGGTATTGTGTGTGTGTGTGTGTGTGTGTGAGAGAGAGAGACTTAATTGCTCACATCATTAACAAAAGCAGTAGCAGGGGACCGGGCCTGGGGTCTGGGGCTTTAGAATAAACAGGTCATACTGAGCTGGGGTCTGGGTTAGCTGATCCACATCCTGCTCTCCTGTGACAAATACACTGATGTGTGTGTTTGCAGTGTTAAAATTAACACAGAATCATGAGTGTGACATCATCCTTACATTCCAACACACTCTCTGTGTCTGTTTATCCATCTCTCTCTCTCTCTCTCTCTCTCTCTCTGGCACACACACACTCTCTCTCTCTCTCTGACACACACACACACTCTCTCTCTCTCTCCATGTCACACCAGCTCCTTTTACAAGGTTTTACCATCTGATCTTGAGAAAGTTTACACAAGTGTTTGTGGACGTGTGTGTGTGTGTGTGGTTTTCTTGAATATTGGTGTGTGTTGGGTTTATTTATTTGTATCAGTTTGACTGTACAACACTGACACTGATGATTCTCTTCCTTCAGGGTTGAACAAAGGTTACATGACCTGTCTTTCTTTCCCACTTCCTGGTTGCTCCTGATTGGCTGTTGGGGTTTTCTGCCAGCACTTAGCAACAGCCTGCCCACAGCAGCAACAAAAGCAAAACATTTCTCAGAAGTCAGCTGATGTGTGTGTGTGTGTGTGTGTGTGTGAGAGAGAGAGAGTGTGTGTGTGAGTGAGAGAGAGAGAGTGTGTGTGTGTGTGTGAGAGAGAGTGTGTGTGTGTGAGAGAGAGAGAGTGTGTGTGTGTGTGTGTGAGAGAGTGTGTGTGTGTGTGTGTGTGTGAGAGAGAGAGAGTGTGTGTGTGTGAGAGAGAGAGAGAGAGAGTGTGTGTGTGTGTGAGAGAGAGAGAGAGAGTGTGTGTGAGAGAGAGAGAGAGAGAGAGTGTGTGTGAGAGAGAGA
>JAOVVG010000011.1:95878-111435 GCA_028566375.1 Leptodoras nelsoni
CCAGAAATATCCTCATTATGAAACTGGCATTAAGTTAAAAACATACAACTATTTGGAGAACTAGCCTCATAGCAGCAAATTTCTTTGAAGAGACCCGTCATTTAAAATATGTGTTAGGTACAGATCTTATATGACTTTACTATTAATCCACTAACGAGCAGTTACAGCAAAAATATAAGCAATGTTACTTGCAGAAGCAGGTCCTAAATACACTACTCAAATACTAAGAATATAGACTTTTCTTAAGTTTAAAATAAAAAAATATAGACTTTTCTTAAATCTAAAATTTTCTTAAATGAAAATTTCTTACTTTCATTATGAGAAAACTGTTAGTTTATGCCTAGAATGAGTTACTAGGCGAGATAAGGATTTGGTGCCCCCTAGTGCTGAAGGTTAGGATAGTGAATAAACAAAAATAAAAAGTGTGAGTTTTCTCATGACACCACATGGTGTTTAAACCTCAAGTTTGGGAACTTGTTAATATAACCCTGTTTCAGTTGCATTCTAGCCTTTGCAGTGCCCAGACGTTTGTTTTGTGAAACCCTGCTGAAATGCCTCATCACTGGAACAATGCAGGCGAGTTTGGAGCAATGGTACATGACCAACTTCTGCATGAAAATCGGTAAAAGTTCATCCAAAAGTCAGAGTGTCTCCTGACACTTTCAACAGAGTGATCACAGGAGATCATGGGTGTTTGAGTATGATCAAAGTGCTGAATGGCACATGACAACATCCCCTTGACAAAGAAAGCTCGCATGAACAAATAAAAAAATCTAATCACTGTTTAATGTCTTTGATTCAAGAGATTGTCCATAAAGAATTCATACAAGGCCAAATGGTCAATTTGACAATTTATCCTTGTGTTTTGGAACATTTGAAGAAGAGGGGGATTGGAGTGTGCACCATCAGATCACCTCTTCATGGATCCTCCATCATGACAACGCACCTTCACTGGCTGTGAAAATGTGCTTCCACATCCACCTGATAGCCCTGTCTAGCTCAGTGTGGTTTCTTTTTGTTTCCCAAGATTAAAACACGTTTAAAAGGCCACCACTTAGGCCACATTCTCATTACTTTCTGGACAGACCTCGAATCATACTGACAGCCTACTGATATTTACTGCGCTGACAGAAATGTTGATAAAGCCCAAGATAAAACATTTCTGAGTAAATAAATCACAGTTATTCATAAACAGAATCCTCAAGACAAACGTTCATCTTCACTGTCTTCACACTTTGTTACTTACTGGATTATTGAGCAGGTATCAAGACAAACTGAACAGCACGTCCTCTTGTAAAACCATGAGCAGGCAGAGCTCCTGAAACAAGATAAGCTGACATAGCTGCAGTGAACGGTCCGCCACAGTGAGTTCCCGAGAGTGAAAATATGACGTCAGGGTCCTGAGGAGGCTGAAATTGTGGCTTCAGGCAGAGACATTACATCATAGTGCTCTTCATGGTGAAATAGTAGTTACCTGGATATAACTGCAGTTCTGTGAGGATGCATATTTTGCTATGGAGGTGATGGCTCTGCCTGTGATCTTTGGTCACAGGCCGCTTTATCACCATGTTTCTGCTCTCTTATGGCTTGTGGCTCCCAGGTCAGGACTGTTTGCCTCTGCCGTTATCTCTATTTCACTTTTTGACCCTCCCTTGTCATCTTGAATCACCACAAACAAAATATCCACTAAAATATAGGCTGTAATTAATCCACAGGTGAGTTGACACCTCCCTTTATGTATCTGCAAACTTAAAGCAAGAACTCCAGCAGCTATATTATAACTTCAGTGTCTGACCGAGGACGAGAAACAGTGCCAAAAAGGAGCAGAATAATAATAGAATAATAAAAAATGTTATTTGTTACTGCTGCACAATCACACGGTAAAAAACTTTGGAGGAACAATGTGATTGTTGCTGTTTAGTAGATATAACATTCTTGTGGCTGTGGCAATGATTCAAGCCCTATAATCTCCAAGCTGCCACTGTTGGGCCCTTGAGCAATGCCCTTAATCTTCTCTCCAGCAGCACTGTATTATGGCTGACCCTGTATTCAGACCCCAGCTTCTTAACAAGCTGGGATATATGAAGAAAAGAATCCCACTCTACTTTAATGTAATGTATGTTGACTTACTGTAGGCTTACTTCATCTTCTTATAGTACACTAAGGAAGTTAGTTACAGCTGCAGTGAATGGTCACGAGCTGGCCTCTGTTATAGAGAGGAATTTGTGGTGAATTGAAAAGCAATGGCTACAGTGCTAAAATGTGAAATGCAATGCAGAGTTCAGATAATAATTTATAAAAAAACATATATACTATATTGCCAAAAGTATTCACACGCATATGGAATTGAGTGACATCCCGTTCTTAATCCATAGGGTTTAATATGATGTCGGCACACCCTTTGCAGCTATAACAGCTTCAACTCTTTTGGGAAGGCTTTCCACAAGGTTTAGGAGTGTGTTCATGGGAATTTCTGACCATTCTTCCAGAAGAACAATTGTGAGGTCAGTCACTGATGTTGGAGGAGAAGATGACCAGTTTGGGGCCATCCCCTAACTGTTCCCACAAAGTTGGGAGCATGAAATTGTCCAAAATCTCTTGGTATGCTGAAGCATTAAGAGTTCCTTTCACTGGAACTAAAGTGCTGAGCACAACTCCTAAAAAACCACCCCACACCATAATCCCCCTTCACCAAACTTCACACTTGGCACAATGCAGTCAGACAAGAACCATTCTCCTGGCAACCACCAAACCCAGACTCATCCATTAGATGGAGAAACGTGATTTGTCACTCCAGAGAACACGTATCCACTGCTCTAGAGTCCAGTGGTGGTATGCTTTGGACACCACTGTGTCCGATGCTTTGCATTGAGCTTGGTAATGTAAGGCTTGGTTGTAGCTGCTCGGCCATGGAAACCCATTCCATGAAGCTCTCTATGCCCTGTTCTTGAACTAATCCGAAGGCCACATAAAGTTTTACTTTTTTTACGATTTACTTTGTTGGAAAGTTGGTGACCTCTGTGCACTATGAGCCTCAGCATCCATTGACTCGCTCTGTCATTTTACGTGGCCTACAACTTCATGACTGAGTTGCTTCCACTTTGTTATAATACCACCGACAGTTGACTGTGGAATATTTAGTAACAAGGAAATTTCACGACTGGACTTGTTGCACAGGTGGCATCCTATCACGATACCACGCTGGAATTCACTGAGCTCCTGAGAGCGACTCATTCTTTCACAAACGTTTGTAGAAGCAGTCTGCATGCCTAGGTGATTGATTTTATACACCTGTGGCCATGAAAGTAATTGGAACACCTGAATTCAATGATTTAGATGGGTGAGTGAATACATTTGGCAATATAGTGTTGGTTTTCATGGTCAAAATGCAAGTAAGAAACTAAAGTACTTATGTATATATGCACTTATGTATATAGGATTCCCATTTGCTCTCTGAACAGCCTCAAATTGTCGTGGCATGGATTCCGCAAGGTTTTGGAAATGTTCCTTTGAGATTCTTGTCCAGAAACATCTAGAGATTTGTTAGCAGCACATTCATGCTGTGAAACAACCATTCTACTATATCCCATTGCTGCTCTATTATGTGGAGGCCATTGAAGTGCACTTTATTCAGTGTAATGTTGATGGAACCAGTTTGAGATGACCGTGTATTGGATGTACTTTATGAGTAGATTTGTGTCCATAAAATAAAACAGTAATACTCAGAGAGAATGTAGTACTCGATTGGTATTAAGGGGCCAAGAAAACATTCCCAACACCATTACACCACCAGCAGCAACAAAAATCTATATACACAAGGTATGTTGAGTCAATGCAGTCATGCTATTGATGCCAAATTCTGACCCTATCATCTGCAAGTTGCAGCAAAAATCAAGATTCATCAGACCAGGCAAATTTTTTCCAGTATTTAACTATGCTGATTTGGTGAGCCTATGCGTGGGCCTATGCCTATGCGTGTTGTCTCAGATTCCTGTTCTTTACTGATAAAGAGTGCTTATTTGAGTTATACCCTTCGTGTCAGCTCAAACTAGTTTGACCATTCTGATATGACCCCAACAATGCATTGCAGTCAATAGAACTGATGCTCCTGGGATCTGGGTTTTTTGTTTTTCTCTGTAAAATGTGGAGCAGGGGTGGCAAACCTATTTTGGGTAGGGGCCACATTGGACAAAATCTCACATTAAACACCAGTACATCTAATCACTTGGAAATAAAATTGATTATAGTTGAATGTGCCATTAATTCTCAGGTGCTCAAGATTCACGTGCCTAATCCAAATTTACACTATATGTCCAAAAGTATGTGGATACCTGACCGTCACAAACGGTTGCGTTTCTAGAAGTAGACGGCCAAGGCAGCCCCTGCCTATGCTTTAAAACTTATATTTATTTTGTGGTAAATTAAATCTCTATGTATTTTTAATGATAAGAAAAAATTGTGATCTGAGAATGAACTAATGAATTTCTAGAATTAATTTGAAACATTGAAAAGCAAAAACATTTCCACACAGTTAATGCAGCCCAATTTTGTTTACTTTTGTGGTGGCTGACCTATGATGGGTGACACTGTGTGCAGCCAAAACAAATCATCTATCTAACAATCACTATCAGCTGTGTCCGTCATAAAAACGAGTTCAACAAACTCAGCATTTTACTCTCCTTCAACAGCATGTCCAAGTTTTCCACTAAGTCTTATTATAAATCAGGAGTCAGTCTGTGATCAGAGATTTTGTTGTGCACGACCTGGGACCTGAAGGTCTGTCATTCACTCACAGCCCAAATAATGTCTCATGACTACCAGATTTTATATTATGTGAGACTCTAAACCATAACAGCATCCAAGGTTACAAAAATAAGAAAGAGACACGGATAGATACATCAAGGCCATCATATAGAGTACGTGTACATAACAGAAAGGAGATTAACAGAGGCATATGCGATGCATTGAACACAAAACACATTAAAATCACTATAAATACAACCAAAACTAATGATTAAATCATGTATCTTAAAAGAACAAAAATGAGGAATACTGTCCTAAACATAGAGAGAAAAATAAAATATAGTCTGTAACTCTCTGCTTATATTATATTAGCAAACTTACTGCATATTATCAAAAGCCTCTCACTTTTGAGAGCATACCAGATCAGCTGCCTTCAGCATTCATGTTTTAATAATCATGAAAATGGCTTTGATGCCAGTATTATGCATGGCTAGGAAACCATTCTAAACAATAGCATGTAGAGGATAAACTAGTGACTCCAACTATGTGTCAATAAAAGTCAAAGTGGATAACACAAGGTACTGTACTGTGGACTCACACAAGCACAAAACAAACCATGCCAAGGTCAAAGACATTGAGATCATGTTTTTTCCATGTTTCCCAATTTCCAATTAATTGGAAATTGAGCACTAACTGAGGCTCGTGACCTGTATCTACTTTATTGTATGCATTGTCCTCCTAAAACATAGTGTACTTGCATGAATGATCAGGTTTTCTGTTATTCCTAATAAAATGGTGTGTGTGTGTGTGTGTGTGTGTGTGTGTGTGTGTGTGTGTGTGTGTGTGTAAATTTTGCTGGTTCCCATAAGGAAAGAGCCCAAAAGTTGCCTTTTCATTGATGAGGTTAAGGTTACACAGTGGGAACCAAAACTCTGAGACTACTATGGACTATAGTCTCTGAAATAAACAGAAGGTTTTAGAATATTTAAAACAAAGAGAGTAACTGTTCAAAATCTTGAATATTTAATATTCAAGATCCTAAACTATTTCTAGATTCTAGATATAAGCACATTTGTGGTATTGAATGTCTCCAATAGAAGCATGTGGTCAGAAAAAAGGGACATAAAACTCTGAAACTCTTGTAAATATCCCAAAGCTTTTTAAGTTCTTGTCAAAAATACAATATATGAATTAATTATTGTATTTGCAAAATACATTGTCGATAATGGTCTCAGTCTTTTGAACCCCACTCTGTATGTGTGTATGTATTTATATGACGTGTACACACACATAAACACACACAAACACACTTTTTGGCACCTTTTGGTGGAACCCACCCACTTTTAAAGATCAGAAATACTGGAAAGATCACCCACAGCCTCCATAGTACAGGGGTGAAAGTATTACAATCCACTATTCAATTACAAGAGCAGACATATAGAAACCATTCCACAAAGTATAACCATTCATAAGGAGTCCAGAATGGAATTCATAAAGAAATGCAGAGAAGAGCCTCATTCTGAAACCAAAGTGATGGAAAGGAGAAAGTAAGGATCTGCTCATGATCCAAATTGGTAAGGCATGGTGGAGTCATGGCTAGTGTCATGGCTACTTCTGGAACAGGCACACTTATCTTTATTGATGGTGTCATTTTTGATGGTAAGAGCAGAATGAATTGCGAAGTCTACAGAAAAATTTTGTCTGCAAGTTTACAAAGAAATGCATCCTGCATAATTTGGAGGAACTTCATTGTTTACAAGACGATGACCCAAACCCTTTGCCAACACAACAAAGGACTTTATTGATGGAAAAGCAGAAGGTATTACACTGGCCAAGCCAACCACCAGACCTCAATGTGGAATTGAGTCTGCATATTACCTCCTCAAGGAGAAAATGACAAAAAGCTGAAATACATGTCTGGAAAAGAAGAATGAAGCAGTTTGATTGGTTGCCAACTTGATACAGTCTAGAGTATCTAGAGTATTTGTTCCAATATTTGTGTTGACCTAAAAACTGGGTGTTCTGCCACCAAAGGTGCCATTTTCTAAGTTGTTTAAATAACAGGATCTGATCTATTGTCTCATATTCGTTATATGTTCTCAAACCCAGATGTGTTCAGTGTATATCAAATAAAAGAACTGACCTTGTTCTTTTGCGAATAGTTTGATCAGACTGAATGTGCATGGCTTTGTGCTGTCCTCTCCAGCAGTGTGCTATTGTGTCTGTTTTCTTTACAGCAGCAGGAAGTGTTACTATGGCAGCTTAGTTGTATTGTCTGTTTAACCAATTTTGATACCCCACTCCTCTTACCTTGTCCATTTTTCATGCTTTCTCTCCTTAATGGCCTTCTTGCATGTAAGTACAACAACAGACTAATGCCTCCATTTAAAAAAAGTCATGCATTGCAATTTTTTCCTAATTGTTGAATAATTTAAAGGAAACACAGGGGTGGACATATAACCTTATTAGCTAGCCCTAAAAAGGGTGGAATTTAAAGGTACATATCCAGACCCTCAAATATTCTTACTGCATTTTGTGGCAAAAGCAGACTGAAATACTTTTTTTTTTATAAGTATGGATGTTCTCTAAAAGTAATAAAGTCTCAAGATACTAAAGATCTAAAATATTGTCTTTGGACAGATTCCTTTATTCTCTGCAAAAATGCATATTCACAGCCTCCTACGTCACATTTCATGTTTTCTGTTTTGGTCATAATGAATGACGTTTGAATAAAAAATTTAAAAAACGTCTTTAAAAATGAGCAGAATAACTCTATACTGGAATTCTCACATTTTATAAATCAAGCTAATTATATTATATATTCCCAGCATAAAATAAATATCATACACTGATCAGCTATAACATTAAAATGACTGACACATGATGTGAATAACAGTGATTATCTTATTAAAGTGGCACCTTTAAGGGGTGGGATATAATAGGCAACGGAATAATTGGAAAGTCAGTGCTTGAAGTTGATGTGTTGGAAGTAGGAAAAATGGGTAAGTATAAGGATCTGAGTAACTTTGGCCAGGGCCATATTGTGAAGGCTAGATCAGAGCATCTATAAAATGGCAGATCTTGTTGGGTGTTCCCGGTATGCAGTGGTTAATACCTACCAAAAGTGGTCCAAGGAAGGAAAACTGGTGACACAAGGGCATGGGCACCCAAGGATCATTGATGCACATGGGGAGCAAAGGCTAGCCTGGCTGGTTAGAGCCAACAGAAGAGCTTGTTGAAAAAGTTTATGCTGGCTGCAAGGTGTCAGAACACCCAGTGCATCGCAGCTTGCTGCATATGGGGCTGCTCAGCCACAGACTGGGTGCCCATGCTGACCCTTGTCCATCAGAACTGGACCATGGAGCAATGGCAGAAGGTGGCCTGGTCTGATGAATCAGATTTTCTTTTACATCATGCCAATGGCCGGGGTGTATATGGCTTACCATATGGGGCCCGACATTAATGTGGATGTTTCTTTGACATATTACCCACCTAAACATTGTTAAAACTAAACAAATATACTTCATGGCAGAACTATTTCGTCAAGACAGTAGCTTCTTTCAGCAAGAAAATACCCCCTGCCACACAAAACTGTTCAGGAATGGTTTGAGGAACATGACAAAGAGTTCAAGGTGTTGACTTAGCCATAAAATTCCCCAGATATCAATCCACTCAAGCATCTGTGGGATATGCTTGATAAACAAGTCTAAGCCATGGAGGCCCCACCTAGTAACTTAAAGGACTTCGCTGGCAGTCTTGGTGCCAGATAACACTGCACACCTTCAGAAGTCTTTTGGAATCCATGTCTTAATGTGTCAGAGCTTTTTGTAGCACAAATAGGACCTTCAAAATATTAGGCAGATTCTTTTAATGGTAGGACTGATTAGTGTACAATCCAATACTATTACAGTTTTTTTCAGGCAAATACAGACCCTAGTACTGGTATGATTATTTTTTTTCACCTCAGTGACATCAGACCATATTCTCTCATGCTTCTACATTGTATCACACAGTCCCACATCTTCTGACCTCTCCGTTCTCCTGCAGTGTTCGACCAACTAGATCTTGTCACATATGAAGAAGTTGTGAAGTTGCCTGGTTTCAAGAGAAAAACACTGGTCTTATTAGGTATGCGGCAGTTTTGCATTTTCTGTACGTGTGGCCACTCTCCTCTTGCTATAACATCTTTATTTCTGCAGGAGCCCATGGCGTCGGCAGGCGACACATCAAGAATACGCTAATTGCAAAGCACCCAAACAAATTTGCTTACCCCATCCCACGTAAGTCCCATACGTATGTTCATATGTTTGCTGGTTTGCATCGCCACCATTAGCAACCAAAGACAGGGGCATCATGCAGTGATTCTGGAAAGATGATTAGGCTTGGGTTAAACCAAGGAATCATTAAATGAGGGAGATGGGTCTGAGGAAAATGTATAGATTTGGTAACTTTGAAGATTTTAGGTGGGCTAAGATGAATAATAGACCAAGAATTATAATTGATAAATATAAGCCCCCCTACAATACCATGCTTTTTGTCTATTAAATTTGAGTGACACATTGTTACAATTGATCAAGTACAGCGTAAACAGCTAAATTCTTTATTTTATCCAGTAATTTGATTCTTTTCACATTCTCTGATACAAAGAAACACAAGATTTATTTTGTTTTTATGTATACACCCCATACCATACTATACCATACCATTTAGGGCAGACATTCATGTTATGTCGGCAGACACAAGTGAACACTGATGCATGCTACCTCGCAAATGCGTGTCTGCAGCCATATCAATCAGGAAACAGTTTGCTGTACTCTAACGGCTCTTCCCTCAATCTTGCCCAGACACGACTAGACCTCCTAAAAAGGATGAGGAAAATGGCAAGAATTACTACTTTGTATCACATGACCAGATGATGCAGGACATCTCAAACAATGAATACCTGGAATATGGGAGCCATGAGGATGCTATGTACGGCACACGTCTGGAGACCATCCGAAAGATCCACGAGCAGGCCATGATCTCCATCCTGGATGTAGAGCCACAGGTACCAGACACATCCTTGTTGGACTAATTGTGGTGATATTGTGATGCTTTGGCTAGTAATGTGTTACTGGTAATTCTGTGGTTTTCGACAGGCGCTGAAAGTTTTGCGGACAGCTGAATTTGCTCCCTATGTCGTTTTCATCGCTGCGCCTACCGTCACCCCTGGGATGAGCGAGGTGAGCACTGTTTTCCTCCAAATGACATAGCCACGTTTTTTTTTTTTACTCAGTATTTTACGCTTATTTCCCCTCCCTCCTTTTCATTTAATTACAATCATGTTTTCTTGTGCTTTCAGCTGGAATGGTTATTTTTATGATAAGATCTAGTCTTTTAGGGCATTTTGTTCTTGCTTGTGTTTCATTGCATGCTGCATGTGTCAATTATTATCATGTTGCTTATTTGTGACTTTTTTGGCAATCCTATCAATGCAATCAGCTCCCAAGGTGGTGCAGAAAACTGCCTGTAAGTAAACGACATGTAGTGTGTGTGTGTGAGTGTTTAGAACTACGTTCCTAAAAGCCAGGCGTCTTCAAGCTTATTCCAGCCAAGCAGGAGGCACTGGAAACTATGATGAACAGAAGCCTGCATCCACACCAGCCTTTTGAGAATAAGATTTAAGACTCCTGCTTTAAGCTGTCAATACAGACAAGTCATGGATTTTATATGTAATGTTTACAGTTGAGCACAAACATTTGCACATTCATAGCACAAAATGATGAAGCAAACAAATGTAATTTATGGCTCCTGTGTGGTGAAACAAAAAAATCAAAATGTTCGATCTGTCATGCGGAGAATGCAATTTACCACAGATTCCACAAATCCCAGCAGTATACGGTACTGTATTCTTATATGGAGAATATGTTCAGTGAATAGTAATTTTCATAAAGCCCTCAAATAAAATACTAATGATCTCTTTTACAGAAGCATTTTTATTATATATACAACCATCAGCCATGACATTAAAACCAGTGACAGGTGAAGTGAATAACATTATCTCGTTACAATGACATCTGTCAAGGTGTGGAATATATTTATTATTCAGTGAGTACTCAAAATTGTTGTGTTAGAAGTGAGAAAACTGGGCAAGTGTAAGAAAAGGAGCAATGGTGACAAGGGACAAATTGTGATGGCTATACAGCTAGGTTAGAGGATCTCCAAAACAGTAGGCCTTCTGGGGTTTTCTCAGTGCTCAGTACCCACCAAAATCGGTTCAAGAAAGGGCATCAGGTAAACTTGTGAAAGGCTCACGGGAAGCCAAGGCTCACTGATGCGCATGGGGATTACAATACAATACAATACAATACAATAAGCCTACAATAAGCATGTGAGCACCAGAATTGGACCATGGGGCAATGGAAGAAGCTAGTCTGGTCTGGTGAATCATGTTTTCTTTTACATTACGTGGACAGCTGGTTCCATGTACAGACCCAATCCAAAAAATTTGAATATCATGGAAAAATGTATTCATTTCCATAATTCCATTCAAAAACTTTTTCATAGATTATAGATTCAGGGCCCACAATTTAATCGATTTCAAGTATTTATTTTTTTATTTTTACATAATTTGGGCTTCCAGCTCATAAAACCCACAAAAACACGAATTCAAAAAATTAGAATACTGTGGAGAAATCAGCCCAAAAATTAGGATCACATCAAATCAATCAAAATATGGGACTTTCAAAACGATATTTCAATCTTCAATACTTGGTTGGGAATCCATTTGCTTTAATCACTGCCTCAATGTGACGTGGCATTGAGGCAATCAGCCTGTGGCATTGCCTGGGAGTTATGGAAACCCAGATTTCATTGATGCTTGCTGTCAGCTCTTCTTTGTTGTTGGCTCTGGTGGCCCTCATTTTCCTCTTGAGAATACCCCATAGTTTCTCAATGGGGTTTAGGTCTGGCGAGTTGGCTGGTCAGTCAAGCACTGTGATGGCATGCGCATCAAACCAGGCTTTGGTGCTGCATGGGCAGGTGCCAGGTCCTGCTGGAAGATGAAATCTGCATCTCCATACA
This sequence comes from Leptodoras nelsoni, assembly GCA_028566375.1. Lineage (NCBI taxonomy): Eukaryota > Metazoa > Chordata > Actinopteri > Siluriformes > Doradidae > Leptodoras > Leptodoras nelsoni. Next base: position 107,684 of record JAOVVG010000011.1, read on the forward strand.
GATCCTCAGCAGAAGGAATCATGTCAAGTCCTCTAAAACATTCTGATAGACTGTTGCGGTGACCTTGCATTTAAGAAAGCAGAGTTTACCAACACCTGCACCAGACATTGCACCCTAAATCATGACTGTGATATTATATCATATTTCACACCGGACCTCAAGCAGTTTGGGTTCTGTTCCTCACCCATCTTCCTCCAAACCCTTGGACCTTGATTCCCGAAGGTAAGGCACAATTTACTAGGAAAAGAGGACCTTGGACCACTGGCCAACGGTCCAGCCCTTCTTCTCTTTGGCCCAGTTGAGACGTTTCCTATGTTGGCTCAGGTTCAGAAGTGGCTTGACCCGAGGAACCTGACGGTCATAACCCATCTCCCAGATGCGTCTGAATGTGGTGGATTTTGAAGCTGTGACTCCTGCCTCATTCCACTCTTTCTGGATCTCTGTCAGATTCTTGAATCTTCTCTTTTTGATAATCCGCTGAAGCCCACGGTCATCTCTTGGACATGCTTGGATATGCTTGGACACAGCACTTAGCCAGCCTCCTTAGCTATGAACTTTTGTGGATTACTCATGCTTTAAGTTTAGTAGATTATTAATGTGTCACACTCGGTTTAAACTTTAATGCCCTGCAAAATTTGGGCTGATTTCTCCACAATATTCTAATTTTTTTAAATCCTGTTTTTGTGGGTTTTATGAGCTGGAAGCCCAAATTATGTCAAAATAAACAAATAAATACTTGAAATCGTTTAAATTGTGGGCCCTGAATCTATAATCTATGAAAGTTAAACTTTTTGAATGGAATTATGGAAATTAATCAACTTTTCCATGATATTCAAATTTTTTGGAATGGATTTGGATGTCGATTACTTGGGGAAGAGATGGTGCCAGGATGCACTATGGGAAGATGACAAGCCAGAGGAGGCAGTGTTAACACATACCACCTGCCTAAACAGACCAAGTACACCCCTTCACTGCCAACATCATGGCAGGATAACACTGCAAACTTTGTTCAGGAATGGATTGAGAAATATGACATCAGATTCAAATTCCCTAGATCTCATGATGTGGTGGCACAAATAGCACCTACACAATATTAGGGAGTCGGATTTAATGTTATGGCTGATCAGTGTATGTATATGCAAAGTCTGTAATGACACATGGGGATGGTGGCACATGACAATCACATATCACCTCACACAAAGAAAGCTCGCATGAACAAATAAAAAATCAAGTCAATGTTCATTGTCTTTTTTTGATTCTCAAGGGATAGTACATAAAGAATTCATACCAGAATGCCAAGATTAAAACATCTTTGAAAGGCCACCACTTTGGCACAGTAAAGAACATCCATAGAATCGCGACCAAGACTCTGAACTCCCTCACAGTTGATGATTTCAAGCACTGCTACCAACAGTAGCAGAGGCATTGGAAGCGTTGTGTGCATACGCAAAGATCATATTTTGAGGGTTGTATTGTAATTTTGTTCACTAAATAAATTTCACAAAATTTGTGCTAGTCTCTATGCTTAATTTTGTTTGAGGCTACATCATTAGTAAAATCATCCTGCCCAGTCAAAAATCTATGGTCCTAAGTCATTACTTTAGTTTGGTCTTCCCCCATTCTTCTTTATATATAGTCACGTCCATAAATATAGGGGCACTGACAAGTTTTATTATTATTATAGCTGTCTACTCTTGTATACTGATATACTGTGGTAAAATTAAATAATGGACATGAAATCAAAGTGCAGACTATTATTTTTAATTTAAGGGTACATCCAAACTGGGGATATAAAGGATAAAGGATATAAAGTGATTGGACTGTTGGCTGCGGAGCCAATCCTTGGCATGTTATCCCTTCATTATTTCACTTACAATATGTTGCTGTTCAATCTGAAATCCAGAGAATGGTGACAACCAGGGAAACAAGCTGAATCATTAGGCTGATATATCAGAGACAGACAAACAAAGAAAAATCAGAAAACAGAGAAAATGAGGGAGGGGGAGGCAGTGTCCCCTTCATCAACATCAGCTCTGCATCAGATAGTCACGGATGAGGAACCACAAGGAAGAGTCCATCTATGCAAATCCCCTGTAATAATTTATTGAATGCATTTTGTTCCAAGAGTTAAAGGGCTAACCACCGTCTTGACATTGAATTTCTCCCTGAAATTTGATGGTGACAGGAACTACTGGATATTTGTGAATATCCCTGTGCACACATTTCACCTTCCCCTTCATTGGTGCTTGTTTATTCCATGCCCCACCTTGAACTAGGCTTTGGTAAATGCCTGTTTGTCTGCAGCTGGAATCAGGCAAGGCCTAGTGTGTACCCCCTTGGGTGTTTACCTGGATTTTCTGCATCCCTGCTTGATCAGAGTTGTCCCTGCTTCATCCAGGCCAGCACCGCCAGCTGACAACCCTCAGCCTGGCCTTACCTACACCCATGGGCCCACGGACCTGTGGAGAAGAGACACTAGATGCAAGGGGAGGATGTGGAATCCAGTTATGGGCAAATGGGGCTGATTTCAGGGGAATCAATCCACAGCTCAGGTACCGGAGGAGAAGGGAAGGGAATGAGAAAGGATGGGAAGAGAGAGAGAGAGAGAGAGAGAGAAGAGATATAGTGAGGTTGCACTGGACACACTCCACAGTCCCTGTTGGCAGCCTGGTGATGAACTGCACTAGCACCACCTGCAGGCATCCTGCAGTTGTTGGCTGAGAGTGAAGGGTTGACCAGCCATGTCATACTGGAGGGCGAGGAACCAAGGCTGACCCATTGCATGATTGCCTGCCAGAGGCTCGAGTACTCCAGCATGCTGGCAGCTGAGAATTGGCAAGCTGCACTTCCCCTGAGAGGACCGGTAGGAGACAAGTGGCCCATTGATCCTCGAGCCAGCCCCAGGCTTTCGCCAAATGCTTGGCCAAGAAGGCATCAGTCTCAGCCTGTTGCTGTCCATGTTGTTGTCTTCCTCTGGATGCTGGGTTTCAGCACCAGTGTAACAAGATCAGTGGAAAAGTTGGTAGATTCAGGAACTCAAGTGAACACAGGTATATTTAGTTCACTTGAACTAATTGGACTTGGGCTCTCTGGACATGGCTCCCTTTAAGCACTCAGTTCCTTACACACACACACACACACACACACACACATACACACACACACACAAACACACAGAGAGGAGGCAATTTAGGCTAATTAATAGGGAGCAGGTGTGAGCGCTTAGGTTTTTTCCCCACTCCTGGCTTCATCTCCCCTTACCAGACCAGCACTTGATCACATCCTCACTGCCACTTATTGATTTTTAGCCTTTTAACATTTACATGCTTGTTCATCGCAGCCACCTAGCAACCACATGGAATATCATAGAGGCATTTTATGATTTATAACCTTTAAACATGTTTGAGCATTTAACCAAACTGTTACATGTTATGGGCCCTAAAAGTAGGTGGTTGGGCCATAAACATTTTTATTCTGTTGTTGTGTTTTTTAATATATTTCTGTTGTTTTTTTTTTTTTATTATTTGAATATATAGATTTTTCTTAGCTGTTGAAAAATAGTTTTTTTTCCATTTGCAAATGTTTGTTCTCAACTGTAATTCAGATATTCAAAGTATGGTGGTCTTGAGAATTTTGGTTTACATTTATGGCATTTGGCAGTCACCCTTATTGTAATTCTCAACTGTAATTCAGATATTCAAAGTATGGTGGTCTTGAGAATTTTGGTTTACATTTATGGCATTTGGCAGTCA
>JAOVVG010000011.1:142682-155057 GCA_028566375.1 Leptodoras nelsoni
AGGAGACTAACAGAGTGTGTAGAGAAACAGATGGACTACAGTCTGTAATTGTAGAACTACAAAGTGCAGCTATATGGTAAGGGGAACTGAGACAATGGACAATGAGTATAAAGAAAAAGGATGTGGTCATAATGTTATGCCTGACTGGTGTATTATACTTTGTGTTGGGTGGATAAGAGTTGATCCAGCATGTTTTAACGCACAATAACACACCTGTTTTTTTTGTCATTTGTAGGTTTAACAGCGGCCACTCTACTGTTTGGCTTCAGTCGCAGTATGATTATGTTTAACGCTTTAGTGTACTCTGCCCAGACGCTCCACAACCGCATGTTCAACTGTATCCTCAGGACCCCTGTCCGCTTCTTTGACATTAACCCTATAGGTGAGTCTGCAGTTTCTTTCTCTTCTACCTTCTCACGGTGGAATGCGTTTTCATTTAACAGTTTCCTATAATGGTACTGCTGTACATTTTGTTGTACATATGTTGCAAAATCTGGATAGGAGTTCTGAGCTTACACTGATTGTCCAGTAGGGAGCAGTACGATAGCTCATACAGAGGCAACCATGTTTACAATGTAATCATTAATTTTGGAGAGCGCTTCTAATAGCTGGGATAATTGATCTATTGAAGCACCTGATATTTGCTTTATAATGTTTCCATTATGCCTTTGCAATTTTGCACATAGTATATACACTCTGCTTCTTTTTTTACTGCATTTACCATGCTACTACAAAGTCCACCAGGTGAAGGAGAAAAAATATTTTCCCAGAATGCATTTAGACCCAAAATATAAGAATTTATATACTTATACAATGACACATTATTGATATAAAATGTTCAGTACAGTAAGTACAGTACAGTAACTACCAATAGTGTAGAAAAAAAATTTAAACTAATAAAATAATGGTAAATATTTCTTTAATACTTACACATTTCGATATTTTTAAAAAATGCTGATTTAGTAACTCCCATAATAACTAATGTATAACTGGTAGGGGTGTAATGGTGCATTGAAACATGAGGTTATATCTGTAAAGTCCCTAATACAGCTCCACTCAATTTAACCACAATAGGATTAATAATGATTAACAAGAAAGTTTAGAATATACTGAATTCTGAGTGTTATTTTATGCAAAAAAAAAACAGCTCTCAATAAAGTTTATCTATACAAAGGAGTCACCAATGTTACTGAGCTTCACTGGTGTTACTGGTACATAGGGAAGGTAACAGCAGTGACAATTTTAATGAATTGTAGGGCAGGGGTGGCTCAGTGGTTAAGTTGTTGGGTTACTGAATAGAAGGTTGGGGGTTGAAACCCCAGCACCAACAAGCTGCCACTGTTGGGCCCTTGAGCAAGGCACTTAACCCTCAACTGCTCAGTTGTATAAATGAGATAAATGTAAGTCACTCTGGATAAGGGTGTCTGCCAAATGCCATAAATGTAAATGTTAATGAAAAATGAATTCTACAAAAAAAACCTCTACAGGACATTAAGTAATGGTATACCCACTAAATTATGTTATTTAATTCATTTGTATTCTATTGTTTTGACAAATCTTTGTTTGGTTTGGTTTTAATGTCATGTTTTTACAAAGGGGTTATATTCATGACAGGAACAGTGAGTATTTCACACTCGTCAATGGGGAAATTATGTCCAAGATGAGACAAATGAAAAGAAAAATATCTGATAACAGAAAAGAGAGTTACCATGTGCCTTTCTTTATAGATATTCAGGAAATAGATACAGGGACGTCTTTTTTATTTCAAAATAAAAGATTTTGCTGTGGTAGATTTTTGATGTGATAACATCGGCGTGGCTGTAAAAAGACGAACGTGACGAGGGTCGGCTGGCAAGAACCGTTTCACGTGAAGTAACATCGTAATTTGATGCTGGGCTGTGATGAGTGTGAATCTGTCCCTCTAAGATCCTGTGGGGGAACTAAAAAGTATTAACTGGTATACTGGTATACACCTTACTTGGTCTACTCATCATGGTGTTAATACTGTGAGCAACATCTCAATAGCCCCACCAGTTTATGGTTGGTCAGTACACGGCCCAAAGCCTGTTAGTCCATTAGGCCGCTAAGTATAAAGCCAGTTAGGTGTTGATTATGTCAGCTTCAGACAACATATGTGCTTATGAGTTTTATCTCTGTTTGTGAGCCCTCATGTATAAGATCAGTGTGCACAAATGTGTTTTTCCTCATTCCCTAAGCCCTCACTGGTGCTTTTATTGTCTACGATGAATAGTTGTTGCTAGTCTTTGGGTCAGAAGCAGCGTGATTGCTGGTTGTGTTTCATTCACTGTTCTCTATAGATGGGTGTAAGTTCTTGTGTTTATATCATACGGACAAAAGAAGTCCTGCTCATATGGAAACAAATGTACTGAATAGAATGTTTTCAGTACTGGTCAGTTTTGTCTTAGTTAATGGGCAGTGTGCAGGCGGTGTGACACTTTTGTCAGTATTTTCTCTTCGATCTAAACGAACATTCATTTGTTCACAAATTTATTAGCCTATGTGTCTTTCATCCTAAATCAGTTGGGAAGTAGTTTAACAACTTCTACAAATTCATGTGTTCACTTTCTCGCTTCTGCTCTTCTTCAGGAAGAATCCTCAATCGTTTCTCAAAGGACATTGGTCACATAGACTCCATGTTGCCCTGGACATTTGTGGACTTTATTCAAGTAAGCTCTGTGTGTGTGTGTGTGTGTGTGTGTACCTGCTTCATGTCCACAAAGTGCCATTGTCTAATGCTTGACAGACCAAATTAAAAGAGCATAATAGTCTTCCAATAAAGCACTTTTCATTCTGTCAGGAAGGGGGACCCTTCCTTTTCTGTTGTGTTGGTAGACTAAAAGGACTTTACCATCTTGACCATTGTCACATTATTTTAGGGGCCTTTCTCACTGTCTACTTTTCACTATTCTTCCCCCATTTGCCACAAAGACAAGGGGGCTTTTAGACAATGACTAAAGCCTTCTAGTTACCCTTCTATGTGGTGGGCTTAGATTTTTTTTCCCAGCCTGTGCACAGACCCAGTTCCTTTGAATGCCTGGGTCCCCCATTAAACCATGTATAATTCACTCTTTCTCCTTATTGGTCACATGACACATTTTGTAAAGAGACTGACCGTTGTCTTGGCTCAGTGGTCCTTACTAAGAGTGATTTGACACATGTATCTGTGCCACCCAGATAGTGCATTTTACTTTGCCACATACTTAGCAGGGTTGCCAACAATGCCGTTGTTTTATAACCAGGCCTCGTATTTAAAGAATTTAAACAGAAAGCTTTAGTGAAAACCCTGACTATTGCCTTTGGGCTATAAGCTAAAGTCTGTAAATCGAATGGTCAAGAAACTAGTGTTGCTAGCACCTTGAGTTACATTATGCTAACATGTCCAGGATGCTGATTATATATTAGAGGATCTTAAAGAGATTGTGATAAACCACAGGATATGCCTTTATTATATGGGAACCATCTGAAACTGTCGAGTCATGGCAAAATAGACTGTGGAGATGTGTAGGTAGCCTTTTAACACTAAGGAGCCTTCAACATATTTTTAAAGACTCAACAGTTAACCACCATGACAAAGAGCTAATAGAATATGTCTCTCTCTAGGTGTTTTTGCAAATCGTAGGTGTCATTGCTGTGGCTGCTTCAGTCATCCCGTGGATTCTGATCCCTGTCCTGCCCCTCCTTATAGTTTTCCTCTTTTTAAGGCACTACTTCCTACAGACCTCACGTGATATCAAGCGACTTGAAGCCACTAGTGAGTGTCTCTAACTGGTTGTTTGGAGTTCTTATGGCCATATGTTTGAATAGTTGATGATAGATGTATGTGCAGAAAAATGAAATGACCCATTTATGTGTTTTCCTACAGCTCGAAGCCCTGTATTTTCTCACCTGTCATCCTCACTGCAAGGGCTAAGTACTATTCGTGCCTTCAAGGCTGAGGAACAATTTCAGCGAAACTTTGATTCCCTTCAAGACCTGCACTCAGGTACTACAATAACTGCATAAAAAAAGTGCTTTGTTGTATATCAGGGTGTCCATTCTTGGGACTACAGGTTTTTGTTCCAACCAATCAAACCGATGGCTGATTGAATGCCAGGATCAAATATTTAAACATATGGAACCAAATATCTGTTTGTAAGAAAAACCTACAGCCCCAGCCCTTTGTCAATACAACTGTGATGACACCCTGCCATAGAAATTACAATCAGACAAGCATTTTAATGCACAATGTTTGTACGCAGAGTCCTGTTTCTTATTCCTGACCACTTCACGCTGGTTTGCTGTGCGTCTGGATGGAATGTGTTCCGTGTTTGTCACCATTACTGTCTTTGGATGCATTCTGCTGAGAAACAGTGAGAAATCTTCTATATATGGATTCTGCACTAGTTGCCTATGTATAAATCCTCTGATTTATAGCCACTGAATTCTTTTGAATATCTTGAAATATTCAGACAGCTCTATAGAATATGTTGCCAAATCTGTCGGCTCCTTGAACTCCATGGGCCTCCAAACAGTATAATGGCACGCGGTTTTAGTAGAGAAAGTAGAAGTCAAGGCTAAGATGTTTAATGGGGTTTAAAAAAATGCATATTAACATGTAAGAGTTAATAATGATGAAACTATGGCTGTATCTGTCAGGTTTGGAGGCTGGTGCTGTTGGCTTAGCCTTGTCCTATGCTGTAACCCTAATGGGCATGTTCCAGTGGGGGGTCAGACAGAGTGCTGAAGTTGAGAATCTGGTAAGACCTTCTTCTTCTCCTCAGTGGTTTGATCATAAACATACATACTAGTGCACTCACTCAAAAATTAGTATATTAGATATAATTTAATTTGAAAAAGGTAAACTGTCATATATTATATATTCCTTGCACATCAAGACATATTTTCAATATTCAAGCATTTTTTTTATTTGATCATCATGACTTGTAGCTCATGAAAAGCAGAAATGCAGTATCTCAGATGATTAGAATATTTCTTTTGTGAACAGCCAGCCTTTTCAGCAATGTCCTTCTGTGGCCTTGTGGAGGGTGTTGATGATTGTCTTCTTGACAACTGTCGAGTCAGCAGTCTTCCTCATGATTGTGGTTGTGTGTGCTGAACTAGACTGAGAGATACACGGCATATATATACTGTTTGAGATACCGGATTTCTGATTTTCATGAGCTGAAAGGCATAATGATCAAAATGAACACAAAAAGATTAGAAATATGTAAATTATGAAAAAAATGAACTTTTTCCACTATATTCAAATTTTTTGAGATGCACTATTAGGCTGATGCATCATTTGTGTGATGTTTGTGTGTGTGTACGCGTAGATGACCTCAGTGGAAAGAGTGGTGGAATACACAGAGCTGGAGAATGAAGCTGCGTGGGAAACAAAGAAGCCTCCTCCTGATTGGCCAAGCCAGGGATTGATTAATTTTGAGCAGGTCAACTTCTCCTACAGTTCTAATGGGCCTCTGGTCCTGAAAAACTTAACACTTATGTTTAGACCCAAAGAGAAGGTAAGTCAAACCACACAGGCTGGTTATTATGCATCCATCATAGCATGAAACAAGATTAGTGTCACAGGGGATTAGTTACAGTATTCTCGATGTATAACTGAATTTCCTTATTTCTTACATTGGTAAGGTTGGCATCGTAGGTAGGACAGGTGCAGGAAAGAGTTCTCTGATCTCTGCACTGTTCCGCCTGGCAGAGCCACAAGGAAAGATCATCGTGGACAGTGTGTTAATTTCTGATATTGGCCTCCATGACCTTCGCCAGAAGATGTCTATTATCCCACAAGATCCAGTCTTATTCACTGGGACCATGAGAAAGAACCTAGACCCCTTCAACGAGTACTCGGACAAGGATCTGTGGAAAGCTTTAGAGGAGGTACACACAAACAGTCAGGTCCAGAGATATTTGGACATTTGTGGATTTATTGTTATTTCCCCTGTCTAGCTCGGTATATTAGACTTGAATTTAACAGATGAACATGACCTCGGAGTGAAACCTAGTAAGCACCCAGTGTCTAATGTCTTTAACATATTTCTCTGTGTGGAAGCTAAAATCATGTTTATGAATAATTTTACCCAGAGTTAGAGTACATTTGGGTGCAATTGTATTTGGACAGTGAGGAAAAAAATCATAACTTGGCTTCTATAAACCACCTCAATGGATTTGGATTCAATATGATTGAATTGTAGACTTTTGGCTTTATTTCAAGGGATATAACAAAAAATATTGCATTAAACATTTAGGAATAACTGCTGGGTTTTTCTTTTTGGCAATGAAGTCTAGAACCCATCAACATGACCAAATCCTGAGTCTCCTCCCTTGAGATGCTCTGACAGACCTTTACTGCAGCTGCCTTCTGCTGCAGCTTGTTTGTAGGTCTTTCTGCCTTAAGTTTTGTCTTCAGTAAATGAAAGGCAATTCCATTTCTTTGACTTTTTGGGTTTTCTTTGCTCTTGGGTTGCTTTCATGGTATGTTTTGGGTCATTATCCATCTGTACTGTGAAATTCCATCCTATCAGTTTTGCAGCATTTGATGGAATCTGAGCAGAAAGTATAGCTCTATACACTTCAGAATTCATCCTGCCACTTCTAGCGGTCACGTCATCAAAAACACAAGTAACCCAGTTCCACTGGCAGCCATAGATTCCCCTGCCATAACACTGCCTCCACTTTGTTTTGACAGACGATGTGGTATGCTTTGGATCGTGAGCCCTTTATTTCCTTCTCCTTACTCTTCTCTTTCTATCATTCTAGTACAAATTAATCTTGGTTTTATCTGTTCAAATAATCCTGTTATATTGTTGTATACATGGTTAGTTATCAGATTGCCTGGCTTAGTGTGAATAGTCTGAATTTTTGCCTGATATTTCACATTTTGTTATAGAAAAAAAAATCATGAAGTCATTGTGAAGGCTCCGCATGCTTCTGTAGTGGTCTTATTCCAAGTTCACTTGTTATAGCATTAAATAAGAATCTAGGATTATTTCTGGTATTGTCTGTAGGATATATGTTATTCTAGCAGCACTTACAGCTTTTCTGTAGCTCTTCTGTAGATCTTTAGAATAGTACCAAATTATATTATATTCTAATTTTTGCATGGTCTATTTCAGGTGTGTGTGTGTGAGAGAGAGAGAGATCTTTATACCAGGGTGCTAGTTTTTTCTCTCCTTTTTTATTTTTCTTTTAAGTCGAGTTATCTAGATTGTAGTAGAACACTGACGCTAAGCATTCAGTCACCTGATCCAGTTCTGTGGGGTCAGTGATCCAGTCAGAATTGCTAACTCTGGGACAACATTGTTGTAAATAAAACGATGCTTTGATGCTGTCGTGTGGTATATTATGACTAAGATGCATTTTAAATGAAATGAGGTTATGATCTGAGATGGCTTCTGACTGTGGAAGTGTGACTACTGTGCAGTGTCTCTATTTAATCCAAGAGTTAGTATTAGATCAAATGTGTGACCACCATTTCGAGTGGGTCCTATTACATGATAATGAACCCCTACTGAATCTAGAATGGACACAAACACTATTCACAGAGGGTCCTGCAGATTATCAAAATGAATAATAAAGTCAGAAAGCAGCCTTTTGCTGCTCTAAATAATCATTTGCTTGTTGCTATATATGTTGGTATAAAGAACTCCGAATGTGTTGAATTTATGTCCAGGATTTTGGTTGATGCTTAGAATATCGTTATAAATAATTGCAATGCTTCAGACTGATGTATGTATCCTGTATCTAGGAGGACTAGCTTCATTTAATGCTACATTCCCATTTAATTTAATCCACATTTCTCTTAAATACAATGAGCTGAAGTCTTGATTAGTAATGGTTTCATTAACCGTAAGCACTTTAGATGTAAGAGATCTAATATTTAACAGTCTGTGCTGGCTGTGCATTCAGTATGATCTAATGATCTTGTGTTAATTGGGTTACTAAAACAAACGTTCTAACTAATTTCATTCTCCTATAACCAGAGCACCTTCAGGTTTTTCAGCAGGTGCTTCACTGAGGAGAGCAAACTAGTTAGACACATGAAACCGAGAGGAGAGGAGTGGTGCTCCCACAAGCGAGCCACAACACTCGCTTTGACATTGTGACTGTGCTGCTGTTTTTTTTACCCATTCACCTGGCTGTAAGGGCTCTAATGCCAGAGTTTAAGGACTTTCCCCTACAGAAACTCTGCTGCTGTCACTCTCACTAACCCTCTCTAGCATCTGAATGGGCATCTCTAAGGGTGCAGAATTCTCCTCCATTGAGCTCAGCAGAATACACTTAACACAAATGACAATGTTCCTAACAATGCAGGATGAATGGCTCAATGGCTCATCCTTCACTCAACTCACTCAAACATCAGGTACATGATTAATAAATACAAGGGGGGTGACACGGTGGCTCGGTGGGTAGCACTGTCGCCTCACAGTAAGAAGGTCCCGGGTTCGATCCTCGGGTGGGGGTCCTTTCTGTGTGGGGTCCTCCCAGTGTCTGCGTGGGTTTACTCCGGGTACTCCTTCCACAGTCCAAAGACATAAACGTTAGGTTGATCGGTGTCTCTAAAGTGGCCCTAGTGTGTGAGTGTGTGCATGAGTGTGCGTGTGTGTGGCCTACGATGGATTGGCACCCTGTCTAGGGTTGTTCCTGCTCTCCCGTGACCCTGAAAAGGAATAAGCGGTTAAGAAAGTGAATGAATGAATGAATAAATACAAGGGAATCAGTTTGATAGGCAGTCATACAAGTCTATGCCATAAAATATACTTTGGATACTTCGTTCCTTCCCTTTCCTCTTCCCTTCTGCCTGATACAGACTGATCTTTGTCTCATCTGTCCATGTTGTTCCAGAATGGCATGGACTTTTGTTTAGATGGTTTTGGCAAACTCTCATCTGTTTTTCCTGTTTTTGAGGAGTAGCAATGGTTTGCATCTTTGTATTTACTCTATTGATGTTGACTTTGACACAGATACACCTCCTGGAGGTGAGGTTCTAGATCTGACTCACTATTGTGAGATTTCTTCTGTCATCCACCACAGTTTGTACTGGAGTCTCAGTAGTTCATTCTTTCTTTTTAAGAATGTACCGAATAGGTTGGCCACACCTAATGTGACCTAATGTAATCTGATAGTTTTGCATAAAAAGTGCTGTATATGGAAAGTACATCATTTGCCCTATTTGGATGTAAATACCCTTCAATTCAAGCTTGGAAAAAGGAAGTTTTAGTAATACGTTTGAATTCTTAATCTTTCACCTCCAATATATTTACATGTATGCCATTTGGAAGACACCCTTATCCAGAATGGCTTGCATTAATCTCACTTATACAGCTGAGCAGTTGAGGGTTAAGGGCCTTGCTCAAGGGCCCATCAGTGGCAGCTGGGATCCAATGTCTTAAGCATTGAGCTACCACCTAATATAGTGCAGTAGAGAGATTAAAAAAAAAAAAAAACCCAATAACTTTTCCACTGTCAAAATATTAAGGGACCTGAATTTACACTGTAAATGCACAATCTCTGGATATCCCATTATATTACATGCATTCCTGCTTGTTGTGTAGGTGTAGAGTAGTGTATGTAGTTCACATGTATGCACTTTCAGGTCCAGCTGAAGCCTGTGGTGGAGGAGTTGCCTGGTAAGCTGGATACCATTCTGGCTGAATCCGGTTCTAACTTCAGTGTTGGCCAGCGGCAGCTCGTATGTCTTGCAAGGGCCATCCTGAGGAAGAACCGAATCCTTATTATCGACGAAGCAACAGCTAATGTAGACCACAGGTGAGAGACATTATACAGGTGTAGCAGCAACTTTTTGAAGCTGTTATCACATTTCTGAAATTCTTTTTTTGCTGTATTTATTTTTTCTGTTAATAACAAGTGGTTATTTCAACAAGATTATGGTCATTAAGGCTGGATGGTATGATGATTTAATAGTGATATGATCATAAATGGTCAGAGTACACTTTTCTGAGATAGTGTGGGTATCAGTATATTAAAGGAATTGAATAAAAGGATTTTAAAAGGTCATTACAAACTGGAAGCATGGTGCAGCTCCAAGTCCTAGTTCTGAGCCATAAATATAGTAATCACGTTTTTTTAGCTGCTCACTGTGGACAGTTTGTGGAGATAAACACCTATTTAGATTTATCATCTTAGTTTGTCATAACTACAGCAGCATCTCCTGTACTGCTTGAGGATGTGACCGCTCCGACACCTCGCTTCTCTCCCATCTCATCTGATGCAGGCTCCTGGTAATGCAGGAGGACACTCCAATATTAACAGCTTTGGTGTTTGTGCTGAAGCTTCCACTCCATATGGTTAGATTGTTAGAATATTTCTTCACTCCATTAGAGGCATTATGTCAAGCACTCCAAATACACACAAATACAAAATACACTTGGAATTCTACCTAGAATTGAATATACATGGAATTCCAAATGGTTCCTTACATAAGTGCATTGTATTTTGTATAGTGTACTGTAGTAAGCTGTTTGAGTTTAAGCCTTAACAATGTTCCCAAAACAGTGTTGCCGTTAAAGTTGCAGTTGTCTTTTGTTTGCATTGGAACAACACATAAAAGCTGAGAAACAGTCTAATTTGATATCATTCCACACAGAACTCCAGAAATGGACTGGACAAAATAATTGTCACCCTTTGGATCAGTTGCTTATTCTAACCATGCATGAGTTTCTTGCACCTCTCTACTGGAATTTTGGACCACTCTTCTTTTGCCAACTGCTCCAGGTCTCTCAGATTTGAAGGATGCCTTATCCCTGCTCTTTTAAGATTTCTCCACAGTTGTTCTATAGGATTTGGATCTGGACTCATTGCTGGTTACTTCACAGCACTCAAGCACTTTTATTTTCTGAGTGCTTTTTGAAGTACACTTAGGGTCAGTGTCCTGCTGGAAGACTCAGACCTCTGAATCAAAAATGAAAGTATTTTTGGTCATGACTGTATATGATTTATTTTAGTGTAATTATTTTGCTTCAGAGAAACCTGCCATGTTTACAGGGGTGTGTTTTTAGATTTTATACATAGCCTTGCAAAAGTATTCATCTCCTGCGATTGACAGAGGCCATCATTAGGCTGAAAAAAATGAAGTAGACCTGTCAGTGAGAGAGCAGAAACCTTAAGAGTGGCCAAATCATCAACTTGATACATTCTTGAGTGCTGCTGAGCTCAGCAACACCAAAAGGCCTGGAAGACAACTTGAATTAGCCAATTGAATTCTTTCCTTGGTGGAAAAAAAAAACCCTTCATGGCCTCTAGCCAAGTCAAGGACACTCTGAAGGAGGTAGGCGTATCATCGTCAAAGTCTACAATAAATTGACTGAGTTGTTTACGCTATAATAACCGTTACAAGTTATTTAATAATGGGAATACTTATTTCAATTATAATGGGAATAGAATAATGGAAAGAGAGCAAAGCATAACATATCAGCTGTCAAACATGGTGGAGGCAGTGCTATGGTACAGACATATATTACTGCCAATGGAAGGGCTCACTGGTGATTATTGATTATGTGACTGCTGATGGAAGTAGCAGGGTGAATTCAGGGTGAAGTGTACAGAGCTTTACCTTATGCTCATATTTAGTCAAATGCTACAAAACTGTTAGGACAGCACTTCAGAGTGCAGATGGATAACAGATGGATAAATAAATAGAATGTTCTTAAATATCACCTCACCACAACCTAATTGAGCATTCACTTACTGCTTTTCACCTATAAACATGCAGCAAATAAAGGTAGCTCTGCAGTAAAGGGCTTGGCAAATCATTTCAAGGGAGGAAACTCAGCATTTGGTGATGCCAAAGTTTCCAGACTTCAGGCAAATATGGAATACAAAGGATGTTAATACCATCCAAGCATTAAAACTAATCCTAATATTTATGATTGCTAGTTCTTCCAATTACTTTTCAGCGTTAAATCACATCTTGATTGCTTGATGGGTTCAAATTGTGATGGTGAACAAAGGCAAAATTAGATCTCTGTCCAAATACTTATGCACCTGACTGTATGTGCTTGTATGAGTTTGCATACCTGTATATTTATTGCTTTTATTTCACAGTAAAGTCAAACATTTTCCATACCTTGGAGCATGTGAGATTGGGGAAAGTGGGCAGAGGTCCAAGCCAGAGAGTGCAAAACACTTGTGCGAATCATTCCAGATTCATTATTGTTTTCATTGTTAGCAAAAGATGGCTGTGTTTTTTAATTTATAACTTGTACCAGCTGTATCATTTTAAAACGCTCTTACGGAAAATGCATAAAGGTCAGTAGGTCTGGAGATATTATGCAATTGTAGTAAATGTCACCGTTTAACACAGCAGTGTAATAATCACAGAAAGAACAACAGCCTCAAAAA
>JAOVVG010000011.1:210004-225458 GCA_028566375.1 Leptodoras nelsoni
TGCAAGAAGAATGGCTTAAAATCCCTCTGACCACTGTGCAGGACTTGTATATGTCATTCCCAAGACGAATTGATGCTTTATTGGCTGCAAAAGGAGGCCCTACACCAGACTAATAAATTATTGTGGTCTAAAACCAGGTGTTTCAGTTTCATTGTCCAACCCCTGTATTTGTGAGCCAGAAATCTTAATGTGACTGAGTTCCACACCAATCTTTACGGAGTTCTCTCTGTGCAAAAGGGAATTTATTGTAGCCTTTTTGGTGGTTTTTTTTTTTAATTTATTTTATTATTTTTTTTAGCTCATGTTGGATCAGTAAGCATTTGCTTCATATCTGGGCAAACTACAAATTACTACAAACAGCTGGTCCTTAATTTTGCAGCCTGCATCCAAAACTCAAACCTGACGTGTTCTGTGACATCAGGAAGGTTGCTGCAGACGTGGCTTGTTTTGCTCACCCAGATAACTTGCAGTTTTGGCCAGAGCCCCTCATGCCTATAAATATTTTTCTTTTAAGAAGAACTTATTGCTCTGGCATACAGAATGGTTACTCGGTGCCACCAGGAAGGAGCTGTGAGTCTGTTCTGGTGGCATTTGGGTTATTTGCCTTGTCTACTTATTTAACAAGGAAGCTGGTGGCATTTAAATTGTTACTTTGACCTTTTTAGTGTGGCTTGGAGAATTTAAATGCCATAAGCTCAAAATAATATATATATATATATATATATATAAGTTTTCATGTGTATTAGGGACTGCAAGTCATTTCAATGTACAACTTTTCAATGCATAGGTTAACTGGAAATTTAACCAGAGGAGAACTGGATTAACTAAATAAGGAAGCTACGACTGTTGTTTAATCAGTTCTCATCTCAGAATATTAGGCTGTTTTTCTTTTTCTGGCATTCATAGCAGGAACTATTGCCTACAGTGTGTATAGAGTTTTTTTTCATGTGAATGATGTATTGTGAATTATTTGTACTTTGAGACTCTCCAGGTGGATGGGATGTTGGACGAAGCAATGGATTTGTAAATGGTTACCATGATGGTCGTGATAACTATATGAATGGGAGCAATGCTTTTGGTAACCGTGGACCCATACGTAATGACCGTGGAGGCAGAGGAGGTGGTTTCAGAGGCAGGGGCAGTGGCTCCTATGTTATCCAACCGGTGCAAAACACAGGTGAATACAAAGCAGCTTAAGTTATGCATTTCACTATTAAAGCAGGGAAGAGGAACTGTGTGTACTACATTTGAACTGTATACTTATTTGGTGTGTTACTTTAATTTACTGAAATAAATGTTTTTGGTGATAGGCTTTGGCTTTGACAACAAAGAGGCAGGTGGATGGAATGCCCAAAAAGACGCTGCCTATAATAGCTTTGGGAGACGTTCTGACAGGAACAAACCTGCCTTCTCTAATGATCGTGGGTCTTCGAGGGGAAGGTAAAATGTTAGGGACCATTGTACTGTTATTGATTACTTTTTACAGAAATTTCATTAATCTCTTGACTTAATTGCCTAGGTATGAGCGTGGCGGTTTTGGGGGTGGTGGAAACAGTCGGTGGGTTGATGATTCCAGAGATGAGGAGGACTGGTCCAAACCTCTCACTCCCAATGAAAGGCTAGAACAGTAAGTCAAACATGCATGCATATATGTATACACACAACCAGTAGCTATGCTTTGGGGGATGTTGGTATTTGGCTGACATGGTCTGCCTCCACTTGTCCACTTAGAATTAAGTGTCACTGCAACTCCATACTCAATACATTCTTCTGAGAGATCACTTTTATTCTAGAATGAAATATTTCTATCCTGCTGGGTGTGGTTGCACTTTCCAAGATGACTCCAAGATGCACACATGCACAAGGGCTCACCAAATGGTTTGAGTGGGGGAGGGGTTGAAAACATCATATGACCTTCACACTCATTGGATCTCAACCCAGTTGAGCGATTTTGGAGCTACATGCTGGACAGCACACTCCACTGATTAAAACATCAACAGATTATAAATCTTTAGGAAGAATTATATATACACCAATCAAATTAAAACCACTAACAGGTGAAGTGATTATCTCATAATGGCATCTGTCAAGGCATGGGATATATTAGGCATCATGTTTACAGTCAGTTCTTGAAGTTGATGTGTTGGATGCAGGAAAAATGGGTAAGCATAAGGATCTGAATGACTTATGGCCAACTTCAAAATGGCAGGTCTTGTATGCCATTCGTGGTATGCAGTGGTTAGTATTTACTAAAAGTGATCCAAGCAAGTACAACTAGTGAACCGGTGACAGGGTACTGGGCAGCCAAGGCTCACTGATAAGTGTGGGTGGAGCAAATGCTAGCCCGTTTTTGAGCTTCAAGTCAGGGCTTTGTCTTACATGCTCAAGGAGATGTAGACGAGTGTCCTAAAGTCACTGCTGTCTGTGGTCAGGGATGAACCTTCACCCCAGTCTGAGGTCAGGTTCAGCTTTTCAGGGACTTCTCTGTATTTGGATCCTTTCATCAATTTTGACCAGTCTCCCAATCCCTGATGGTAAGATGCACCCTTACAGCATGTTACTGCTACCACTGTACTTCACTATAGGGGTGGTATTCAGCTGATGAGCAATAACCGCCTTTTGCCAGATGTAGATCTTGTTATTCAGCCCATAATGGAAAATGTTTTTCCTCATGTACTCTGGAATGAATAACTTCTACTGGCTTGTTCTCTCATATTGGCAGAGCACTTCTGAAGCTCTGTTGTATTCCTTTTCCACCAAGGTGTTCTTGAGTAAACTCTCAAGACTGTGTGTGGTGTGTGTGACAATCAGAAAGACAGTTTCTGAAATACTCAAACCCACCCATCTGGTGCCAACATCCATGCCAAGTTACAGAGATCACACTTTTCTTCGTTCTGGTGTTGGATGAATGTTAACTGAAGCTCTTGATCTATCTGCATGATTTGCTGTGCTGCTGCCACATGATTGGATGATTTGGATAATTGCATGAATGTGCAATTATACAGGTGTTCCTATTAAAGTGGGCTGAGTGTGTATATATAGCGCCGAGTGTATAGATGGTACACTTTGTACAGCTGGGCCATTGATTGAAATGATGTTTCTCTGAAAGCTGTACCATTCATGTCACTCAATCTATGCCTATGTTTCTGTATTTTGGTCTTCATAGTGAGCTATTTTCTGGAAGCAACACTGGGATTAATTTTGAGAAATATGATGACATTCCTGTTGAAGCCACTGGCCATAACTCCCCTCAACACATTGAGAGTGTAAGTATCTTGATCCTGTGGTTTTCAGAATTCTGCCTGCCTTAACAGTCTGTACAAATGACCCTGCATTTAGTAGTTCGTGGTGAATTCTCCATCTGTGAAATGTTTGACATCTTTTGTGATGCAGTTCCATGATGTGGACATGGGTGAGATTATTATGGGAAACATCACACTGAGTCGCTACTCACGCCCCACTCCGGTCCAGAAATACGCCATTCCAATTATCAAATCCAAAAGAGACCTGATGGCATGTGCACAGACAGGTTAGACACCATTTTAATGTGGCCTGATCTTCATTGTGTGTGCAAGTTGTGGACTTCATGTTATTTTCCTGTTTCCTCTCTTAGGCTCTGGTAAAACTGCAGCATTCCTACTGCCAGTACTGAGTCAGATATACACAGATGGACCAGGAGAGGCTTTACAGGCTGCAAAGAACAGTGTCCCTGTGAGTTTAGTATATGTGCTTGTGGTTTTTGTATGATTAACAGTTGTCCATTTGTATGTGCCCAAACTGATTTCTTCACTTTTGTAGGAAAATGGCAGATATGGACGCCGTAAGCAATACCCCCTTTCCCTTGTTCTGGCTCCAACTAGGGAATTGGCTCTCCAGATCTATGATGAGGCTAGGAAGGTAACTTGGAAGTTCACTGCACTTAATTTTATTTCTGGCATTCTCAGTCTGATAAAATTTTTTTTTTTTTAACTTGATTCTTTGTAGTTTGCATATCGCTCTCGGGTACGGCCTTGTGTAGTATATGGAGGAGCTGACATTGGCCAGCAGATTCGTGACCTGGAGAGGGGTTGCCACCTGTTAGTTGCCACACCCGGTCGTTTGGTAGACATGATGGAGAGGGGCAAGATTGGGTTGGATTACTGCAAGTGAGTGTCGCATGCTGTATTTGAGATTAATCTGTTGCCTTCTGGTTTACACAAACAAATTCTGTTTTGAAACTGTGCATGCTCTGGGGTAATCCTTGGCTTGGGCTGAAAATTTTCCTACTAAAGGTTTTTTTTAAACTTGAGGCAATAATCTGTATTTTGCTTCTTGCTCTGAGACTTTTTCTTCATGTTGTAGCTACTTGGTCTTGGATGAAGCTGACCGGATGCTGGATATGGGTTTTGAACCACAGATCCGTCGCATCGTGGAGCAGGACACTATGCCTCCTAAAGGGTTGCGCCAAACTATGATGTTTAGTGCCACTTTCCCAAAGGAGATCCAGGTAGAAAAACGGCTCATGTAATAAGCATGGTGTAAAGTGTGGGAAAGTATTGCCATTACAGTTCATCTTCAACATAATTCGACTCCCCCATAGTCCTTGTTTTGAATTAAAATTTGTTGCTTACTGTTTGTTCTTTAATCTATTAAATGTTTATGATGATACAAGAGATTGAATCTAAGTGGGCCAAATTAAATTTGTGTTTTTGTGACTGACCAGTCCTGGTTTGTTTGTTTAGATTTTGGCACGTGACTTCCTGGAAGATTACATCTTCTTGGCTGTGGGCCGTGTGGGCTCCACCTCCGAGAACATTACCCAGAAAGTGGTTTGGGTAGAGGAGAATGATAAAAGATCCTTCTTGCTTGACCTTCTGAATGCCACAGGTGATTGAGGAATTTCTAACTATGATTTATCTTTATGTAATGAAGTTAACAGATCATTCAGATGAGAACAGCTCCTGATTTCAAGCACTTTTGTAGCATTGCTGAATTTTGTACATGCAAGTCTTGAAATAGTTTAAATGGAAGAAACTAAGGAGTATTTATTTCTCTATTTTCTAAAGCATTTAATCATCTGTAGTGTAAAACAAAAAACTGTTCAGGGTCATAGGAATGCTTAAAGCTTATCGTGAGATCTGGTTTTATCCAAAGTCATACCAGGCGAGGTACAGGACAATACTGGGGAAAACGGTGAGAAACCTGGTAAGTAGAGTCTTGTTTACCTGTTCCACCCTCGCTCCCAGTGGCACTGCAAGTCTCATTACTGTTCATTTTTTTTGACACAATGAACTACTGTTCATTTGTTTAACATCATTTTGTTAAACATTGTGCATGAAATACATATTTTTGTGTTCTGATTTGCACTCATGTCATGCATTTCCTTTTTGTTTGTGTTGTGATTGTTGGAAGAGGAGCTACTTTGTTTATGGGACCAATATTTGATTAGTGTTTCTTTACCTCATCATACATCATATCCTTTGAGCTCCAGATGTTTATGGCAACTGGTTGATCATCTATGGATTGAGTTATACGTTGCATTTCATATTAAATTTAATGTGCTTTATTGCACATGGTGTCTCAAGTTCACAAATGAAGACTAAGTTTTTCCTCCCTCTCCTCGCAGGCAAAGACTCTTTGACTCTGGTGTTTGTGGAAACCAAGAAGGGTGCTGATGCACTTGAGGACTTTCTGTATCGGGAGGGCTATGCCTGTACCAGTATCCACGGTGACCGTTCACAGAGAGACCGTGAGGAGGCACTTCATCAGTTTCGATCTGGAAGATGCCCAATTCTGGTTGCCACTGCTGTATGCTCTTTCTTTTTACTTTGTTGTATATATTTCCTTATATTGGAGTGAAAATATATTATTGTCTTTTGTATTTCTGAGCTGTTTTCTTTGTTATGCAGGTAGCTGCACGTGGTCTAGACATCTGCAACGTGAAACACGTCATCAACTTTGACCTGCCCAGTGACATTGAGGAATATGTTCATCGCATAGGCCGTACGGGTCGAGTGGGAAATCTTGGTAATGACTTGCCTGGTTTTGTTAGGTGTAAAGTTAATCAGCCTTCATTAATCTTGAAGACACACTGACTGCTGATTTCTTCCTGACTAAGTATTGTTGGTGGGCTCTAAAACTGTTTTCACCAGGTCTTGCCACCTCATTCTTTAACGACAAGAATGGCAACATTACAAAAGACCTCCTGGACATCCTGGTAGAGGCCAAACAGGAAGTGCCATCCTGGCTGGAAAGCCTGGCTTATGAGCACCAGCACAAGGGTAGTACCCGTGGCCGTGCAAAGAGGTGACAAATTTGTTTCTGCTTCTGTGTTTAATCTTTTGTAATTGGACTACCAAATGGGGCAATTGATTTCACATATAAATAACAGTAAAGACTTATGTTTGTCATGTTTTGCTAATTTATATTTCCTTGTTAGGTTCTCTGGGGGATTTGGAGCCAGGGATTATCGTCAAGCCAGCAGTAATACCACTAGTGGAGGATTTGGGAATCGTGGTAGTCGTAATGCAGCTGGCCATGGTGGCAACCGTGGATTTGGTGGTGCTAAGGGTTAGTTTTACTTTTCTGGATTAAGGAGCCTTAATTGCTTAAGTTGTTTAAACTTTTTGTGCATCACAACTGCTTGTTACTCTCTAATCTCAAATTCTGTGCACACAGGGGGATTTGGAAATTTCTACAGCAGTGATGGGTATGGTGGAAATTACTCTCAGGTGGACTGGTGGGGAAACTAACTTCTTAACCACACATGCACCTTTCAACTCCCCATGGTCAGTGCCCCCCACCCCCTGCACCAAACTCACTGAATGGAAACCACATGTAATTAAGCCAGGCTATAAACCCTGTGTAGCATTCAAGAACTCTACAGTACATTAACACCTGTGATTCTCTGACCACATCCTGGAATAATGCATCACTGGCTCTTGGAGATGGGAGACATTGGACACTTGAGGAACCTGTCTCCAGACCGGCTTGTCTGTAGAAAGATGAAAAGGAAGAAAAGTGGAAACATTACTTGTTTTGGCTCTATTTTTTTATTTCTCTACATCACATTGTTTTCTTTGTAGTAAAGGAGAATCATTTGTTTGTCAATGTACTGTGCCTTTGAATTTGGACTTCTTGTCTTGTTACTTTTTAAATATCAAATGGCTGAAAGTTGGCCACAATTTTGTTTGTTTTAATAAAAGTAGTGTTTTTGAAGGCACAAAATAGATTAATCAAACCTTGGCAAACTCCAGGAAGGTTTGGCTCTGGAGTCAAAACCTTGTTCTGAACAGCAAATTTTTCATAGGTTCACCAGGCTCATTTCAAAAATGTACCTGCCCCTCCTTACATTGGTTTTTACCCTTGCTTTGCAAGGGAATGAAGATCTTAATGAAAATGTTCATCTTGCTCACTCTATCCTGGAGAGGTACCTCTAAGGGACATGGTAGTCATCTGAAAAAGATTTAGCAAGCCATTCCAATTTATCAGTAACCATGAAGTGAGCAGTTTGTACCTCCATTCACATCAGTGTTTGGATGCACAACACTTGTATGCTCTAATATGAATGACTTTTCAGGCTGCTAGTTCAATATTTTGAAATGGAAAAACCAATGGACTATGAGCTACTGCAGTAATGAAAAGGTTGCAATTTTAGGACTGGTGACAGAGTGGACAGGCCTGAATGCTAAGCCTATCTCAGCAGCAATTCACATGGCAAGTTTTTTTTCCTTTCTTTTTTTTGGGGTTCAAAGAGATCTGACAAATATCTGAAGCAAGCTTTCCTTTTTTTTAACAAGGAATATCAAGATTTTCATTTCCACTTGTGCCACTGAATTTTACATTGACACCTTGGTCTAGAGACACAGCTTCCCTGTAAGACCTCTGGGGAATGTGGTGGAGGGAAATCAGGAATAATGTACACAGGAAGAGGAATTGCACATGGGGGAAGCGGAAGGTCCAGTGGCATTTGAGTTGTGGCTAATGGACATTTTTTGTAGTAGCTGGTGTGTTCTTGGTGTCTTGGCCAAAGTAATGGTTACAGTTCCCCTTCCTGCTCTGAACTTAATTGAGGACCTCTGACAGTGTGGAGACACGGTCAGTAGTCACTCCTTGCAACTGGCAGTGATTTTCACTCCCTTTAAGCAGTTAATATGTGAAGGAGGGTACTACGTTTTACTGAAGTGCAATAGATTTCCTAAAGCATGTTGTGCCTTTTGACATTTAAAAAGTTTAGGTGGAAACAGTGAACTGAAGTGGATGCCCTTGACCAGTATTGTGGTAACTTGAGACAAGTGGTGCTATTTAGGTTTAGGCCCTTGTATGTTATGCCCATCAAGTTTTACAAGATGTTATTTTATTGCACATCAAGAGTTTTTTTTATATGAAAGTCTTCAGTGTGTGTCCTTAAGCTTCCAATATTCTGTGTAAAGACTGTAAAATGCAGCTTGTTTACAAAACGGAAGGGTTCTCGATATTTAGCCAGGATTCATTTGGGACCAGGGAATCAGCAATGGGGAATTTAGCTACTTGCGCACAGATTTCTAGATTCTACTTTTTGCTGCTAGTTTGTGTAATTTATTAAGCATTTTTTGAGAAATATTTATTTTTATAAACCTAAAAGTGATTGTTTCATGTTAACTTGACCAAAAGACCATACAAAAACACTGGTACTTGAATGTTGAAAACTGTATGCGTGAACCTTCTATTTTTCGGGGTAGTGTGAGCTTTTTAATTTTTAAGGTCATTTTGAAATCAGTCAAAATCCTCACTTATAAAATTCTGGCCAAATGTTTCTTCTATCAAAGAAGTGAATTGGCAGCCAAAATTAACCACCATGCCAAGGTTTGGAATAACGGATCAAAAAGAATTTTCTAAATATATCAGTACAAATGGTCCCTTTTCTTTTTTCTTTTTTTTTTTTTGTTAAATAAGTAATTTAATTTTGCCCCCAGTGATAGTCTGGTTGATGGCAATCTTAAAGAAAAACATGTGGTCCTTCTTTTGCATTTGGAAACTTTGTTCTCTGGTTTGGTGCTAAATTCAGCTAGTCTTAATCACAAAGCAGTTGAGTTTAAGTAATGTGCATTGGACAAGAAATAAGGCTTTTAAATCACCAATCCATGACAAAACATCAGTGGAGCCCTTAGAGTGAAACTTTGCTTTATGTACTAGATTAAAGGTTGTGCACTGTTTGTTTTTTCATTGTATGATTTTATGAAAATAAAGTTAGAAATGCAAAGTGCAGTGTGTAGTAACCTGTGAGTTTATCAGAATACTAAATATATGCTAATGGATATATAAAGAAAAAAATTTATTTGCATTATTTCTTGAGAGGCATTTATTAATTAAGCATTGACATTTTTGTTTAATATACTTTGTCATTTGCAAACTGTTGTAGCCAGAGTAAACAAATAGTAAGAACATTAAATATGACACCAATGTGTGCATCTGCATGAATGTGTCTGCCTGCCTGCCCCTTGAGGTCTTTGGGAAAATCTAAACTCAAAGTAGATTCACATTTGGTCTGCTGTTCAATTTGAGTAACCTTTATTTCATGATTAATTCCACCTTAGCAGAAAGATTAGCTACTAAACTTGTAAAATTGGCATGCTTGGTGTAAATGGGAAGCTCAGTAGAAAAACTGTAGAATGCCTGGAGAATATTCCTCACAGCATGGGTGACTTTCAGTGACCCAATTTTGTGATGACTTGTTTTAAGAAGCAAGACAACAAAAGGAATGGTAAATGTTCCTTTTTAAAAAGTGAAGTGCAGACATAAAGTGGGTATCTAATATACAAATTTGCAGTTGGAACAAACAACTGGAGCAAAGGGATAGCTTTAAATGCAATGCAAATATGAAGTAAAATTTACTTTTTGTTTATTCATATGTATATTCATATATTTATAAATATGCTTAATATATATACATTTCAACAGCCACTTCTAAGACAATAATGACAAAGTCTACACACAAATTTTCCCAGTACATAAGAGACTATGGCAGAACAGATGGTTGGTACATATACCGTATATGGTTGGTACAATATATAATACAATACAAAATTAAACAAAGATTTAATTTTGAATTGCTCTTTAAATATCAGTATTATATATGCTGAATCAATAGAAAATAATTATTGGCTAATTATGTGTTCCCTGTGACTACAATTTAACTGGACATAAAATATTTCTCTGCAATGTAGCCTGGGTTGTTCCCTTAAACTCCACATCATTCACTTTCTACATATTCATTAGTAACCATTTTTTCCTGGTCAGGGTCACAGTGGATCTGGGGCCTATCTACGGGCATACTGGGCACAAAGGAGTATACACTCTAGTTGGAAAGCCAGTCCAGCATACAGCAACACATTCAAACCTAGGCCAATGTAGTGTATTCAATCCACCTACTTGCCAGTTTTTGGGACTCAGAGCCCTTCACTTTATATACACTTTACTGAATCATTATGAAAAGGAAGAATTTTGGAATGACCAGGGTTTTTTTTAGAATTTGCTGTCCAGCCAAACTAAGTAAGGCCTTTGGTCAGGGAAGTGACCAAGAACCCAATGGCCACTCTAAAGCTTTAGCCATCATCTGCAGACATGAGAGAAGGACAACCATCTATGAAATAATAAAGCAATATTAATTAAAAATCATTAAAATGTGGACTTCCTCATTTACCATGTGAATGACACTGAAATCTATTCAAACCATAAGCCACACACTAATTTTGAAAATAGATGCAATGGGGAAGGTTTTTATAAGCACACCACTATTAGTAATCATCTTAATTGATATTTCTGTTTTATTCTAAGTTAAATAATTATTTACCAGGCTTTTCCTGCACACCATGCAATATAAAACTTCCCTGAATTTTCTCCCAATTTGTCAGTCAAAAAAGTTAGTCCTCCATTTTAGGATGATGGACTGAGCAGTGCTCCGTGAGATATTAAGAGCTTGGGATATTTTTTTTATAACCAAACCTGCTTTACACTTCACCACAACTTTATCCCTGACTTGTCTGGTGTGTTCCTTGGTTTTCATGATGCTGTTTGTTCACTAATGTTCTCTAACAAACCTCTGAAGCATTCACAGAACAGCTGAATAAATTACATAGTTATACTGAATAAATGACACATAGGTCGACACGGTTCTAGAAGCAATTTGTCACATTGGATTTTATTTAGGGGTATCAGAGTACCGGGGGCTGAACACAAATGCATGTCACACTTTTCAGATTTTTATTTATTAAAACTTTTGTAAACTATGTATCATTTTCTTTTCACTTCACATTTATTCGCTACTTTGTCTATCACATAAAATCCCAATTAAATGCATTTAAGTTTGTGGGTGTAATGTGAAAAAATGTTCAAGGGGTATGAATACTTTTGCAAGGCACTGTAAGTTAAGGGAAGAATATGTGTAGGCTTAGATGTCATCTGAATACTATCTATACTACTTGTAATTTATTACTGACTTCATTACAACAAGAAATTTACCATACTACAGGCATTCTATTGAAATTTTCCTCCAAATAACATGGATAAAACAATATATTTTAGTACTGTACACTGTATAATGTAACATTTCTGGTGAGAAGATATTTTTGTCCTTGTAATATTACTAACAGGTAGAGATATATTTAAATACAGTGTGTACATAAACACATTTGAAGAATTTTGACCAGTCCTTCCCAAAAGCTTTAGAACGACAAGGACAATTCTTTGGTTGCTGTTAAACACTGTATATTTTGGGTAAACACCGAAGTGCTGAGCTGTCTGTATAACTCTTGGCAAAGTTTTACAGCTGAGGGCAGATCAGTTCCCATACCTCTCAGTGAGGTCTCCAGTCAGGATGCTCTTTGTTGTGCCTCTGTAGAAGGCCTGGAGGATCTTAGGTCCCAAACAAACTTTCCAACCATATAAGGTGAAAGAGGCATGGTTGGTGTGCATGTCCCAGGTGAGGTCCTGTAATGTGGACACACAGGAACTTGTAGTTGTTGACCCGCCCTACAGTAGTTCCACCGATGATAAGGTCCAGCCTCTGTCCTTTCTTTCTGCAGTCCACAATCAGCTACTTAGTGGTAACAACACTGCAGAAAAGGTTGTTCTCCTGGAACCACTGTCAGGTTGTAGACCTCTCAATCGTAGGCCCTCTCATCATTGTTGGTAATCAAGCCTATCACTGTCATGCCGTCAGCAATCTTAGTCACTAGGTTGGAACTGTGCGTGGCCGGGAATAGAGGAGGGGGCTCAAGACACAGTCCTGGCAGGTCTGGCCACACACAAGCCCCAACTGGGTGAATTTGTCGATGACATAGGCATTGTAAGACAAACCATTTGAGTTTGAGATCAATAGGTTAAGATGAGACGATAGATCAGAATTTCAGCTTTCATTTACTGAGATTCTCATGATCATCAGGTGTGTTAGAACATGGTGATCAAATACATTGTAACATGACTGATGGGTGTTTCTTGTTGCCCAGGTATGTTTTGTTGGATTAATTGTTTAAACAATGAATAGCTCAGAATGTTTGTTCTTGGTTTGAGCCCTGGGTTGTGCATATGTCCCTTCCATTGTTTTAGTGTTCTGCCGTGTCAGGAGTCCTAAATCTAGCTGCGAACTGAGCTGCCTCAGTTGTGCCTATGATGGATGTAATCACAATTAAAACCTTTATGATCATATTGTCAAGGTAGCTAATTTTTTTTGTCAGTGGCAAAAATTGCACAAACAGCAAAATGAAGCCAATTAAAAAAATTACAGCATTTTTTCACAACACAAACAATGCAAGTAGACTTAAGTTCTACATGCAATTGTCAATACATTTCCCCATATTTCAGATATACATGTTTATGATGTTATTGTTTTAATGGGGAAATAATCTAATAATAATAATAAGTAAAGATGTTAGTTTTGCACATTTTGAAGTGATAAATGTAAAATAAAAGGGATTTGGTGGACTAGAGGTGAGGAGAAGCCTAGTCTAGTGTTTCAGTCAAAATTCATGGGACTTTTTTCAGTAGTAGATATTTGTTGTTGGTTACATTTCTCTGCCTAAAGATAACATTTCCTCATGGCCTAATATTGTCAGGCAATTTCTGATAACAATGAGTAACAATGAGTCAGGTTGAAAGACATCACAGAGAGGATGATTCATCAAGCATAGTTGTAAATCACATCAGCAGAGCAACAGCTTTTGTGAGCTACAGAACTTTCTGGAACTAAATTAACCTCTGCTAATGGATAGTGCTGTTGCCTCAAAGCAAGAAGGGCCTGGGTCTGAGTCCCTTGCCAGACAACAAAGGTCCTTTCTGTGTGGTGTTTGATGTTCTCAGTGTCTGCATGGGTTTCCTCCCATAGTCCAAAGACATGCAGTCAGGTGAATTGGAGATGCAAAATTTCCCCTGGGTGTGTGTGTGGGTGAATGTGTCTATCTGTCTGTCCTGTGAAAGACTGGTGACCTGTAGAGGGTGTTTCCCTGCCTTCTGCCCAGTGAGCACTGGGATAGGCTCCAGCACTCCCCTGGAACCTAGTAGTAGGATAAGCATCTTAACGAGAGAGAGAGAGAGAGAGAGAGAGAGAGAGGCGTGTGGAGAAAGAAAGGAACTGCACATGATCTATATGACCTCATTGGGCAAACACTGTTGAGGTAGTGTCATGACTAAGGCTTGCATGGTTTCTGGAACCAGCTCACTTATTTTATTGATAATGTAAGTAGTTATGGTTGCAGGGGGAATCATTTTTTTTTACTATCATGATTACTGTAGTTAACATATTCTGACCATCCAATTCATGTTTTTTCCACAAAATGTAGTCTAATAATAATGAGTCGTAATATTTGTACAAATTGTACAACATTGAGGGTAAGATTGTACACATTTGTTTTTTGTTAAAAAGTAATTCAACTCTGGACAATTTTCAGATTTCCTGTATACTTTTACTGTCACTCAAAACTAGGTTAATTGATTGTATAACAGATTGAGTACATATGTTCTTACTTCTACAAAAACATTTGGACTCAAAACAAAAACAAAACAGAATCACATAGCAAAGGTGGCATTCTGGTGTTTAATAAAAACTGTATTAATACTTTTAACTCCTTTAAAGATTTTAGATTTCGTGAACACTGAAATATCGTGTGTCTTATAGATTACTAACTTTTGGAAATACTTAAAACTATTTAGTATTTAGAATAGCATTATCATAAAACTTTTTTTTTTAGTTTGGCTTCTTTAGCTAAACAAAATGTTACTTATTTTCCTCTCAAGAATTCCACTGTTGAAGAATTTCAAGACAGGAGAAGAGTCATGATTACCTTTTACACCTCCTATTGGCTGCTCAACCGAGAGAGGGTAATTCTGTCAAAAACATTTGACAGAATTACAACAATTTTAATATGGTGTCAAATAGAAGTTATTTGCATAAATTCATTGTGTTCGAGTGAACTTTCATGCACGAAGTGTTTCTTTTCTGCTCCATAGCATCATAATCGTGATTTTAAAAATGTGGAAAAAAAGACCAACTGGAAGATTCAATTTCCCGCTTTTATAAAACGTTTATTTAGGTAAAAGTTTGCAACTTAAGCGCGTTTCGTGTTACTTTTTGGAGCTCACTTCGTTTGCTCGGTGCAGTTCCATGCAATCGTGTCGAGTGTCGCTCGCCGTAGCTGCCTGCACTGGGGCTCGAAGCCTCGGCGCTACTGGTGATGAGGAAAAGAAAATGGCGGCGGAAAAGGCGAGCGATACCGAGGATGACTTTCCTGGGCTGACAGCGCAGGAGAGGGACAGTTTAGCTGGAATTGACAGGTTAGAAACGCTGTATAAGCAGTCTTCAAAGTTACTGTGTAGGCTTAAATATTTTCCTCTGGCTTGGAGAAAATGCTGAACGACATCAACTGATACCGAGCCTTCTGTGTTGTCTTCTCGCTTGCAGCTCACTGTTTGGATTTCTGAGGCTTCATGAAGATGGCGCCAGAACGAAGGCCTTGCTTTTAAAGGTAGCTAGCAAGTTGTGTAAACTACCCAAACCGGTATTTTCTCATGCAGTCGTTCACGCAGCACGTACACATCGGCTGTTTTGTTGCAGCGGCTTTGGATGGAGCCTGTCTCTTACGCGTTTTCGCTGTGATTGAAATGTATTCGATCTGCGCATGCGACTAAAACCCTGTAGCGGCGCAACGTCTGCATTATCTCAAGTCTGGCTGCAAAGCTTACCTGATGGCTGATGCAGCACAGGGAGGTACAGTAAAGGCTACTAATGTGTACTTGGATTTAGCTTGGTGTTACTCATTCCCTGCTATTATGTATACATATGACAGCAAGTCTTTAGGCTCACTGCATGGCCAAGTTTGCAAACTTGCTACAGTAGAAGAACGGAGAGCTGGATAACAAGCAGAACAAGAGAGGTGCATTTCCTGAAGAAAATGCGAGTGTGATTGCAGCAAAGCAGTGACTTTAGCATCAGCACCATTCGCAT
>JAOVVG010000011.1:246769-258657 GCA_028566375.1 Leptodoras nelsoni
CACTGATGAAGGATTAGAGGATGACTAACACAAACTGTGCAACAACAGATGAGCTACTGTCTCTGACTTTACATCTAAGTAGTGTGTAGTCTAAGTGAACACAGTGTTTAAAACTTCAGGAGCACTGTTGTGTCTGATCCACTCATACCAGTACAACACTAACACTAACACACCATCCCCACATCAGTGTCACTGCAGTGCTGAGAATGATCCAACACAAATAATACCTGATTTGTGGTTGTCATGTGGGGCCCCTGACCATTAGAGAACAGATTAAAAGGGATACAGATACAATAGAGAAACAGATGGACTACGGTCTGTAACTACAAAGTGTACCTACAGTACTGTGCAAAAGTTTTAGACAGGTGTGAAGAAATGATGTAAACTAAGATTGCTTGCAGAAATGGAAGTGTTTATTTTTTTATTAATTTACAAAATGCAAAGTGAGTGAACAAAAGCAAAATCTAAATCCAATCAATATTTTGTGTTACTGCCTTTTGCCTTCAAACCAGAATCAATTCTTATGATTACACTTGCACAAAGTCAGGGATTTTGTAGGACTATAGTCCAAACAGGAGCTAATGGTCATCAATTTCACATGTAGGTTGAAACACAGTCATAAACTGAAAGATAAACAGCTGTGTATGAGGCTTAGAACTGGGTGAGGAACAGCCACACTCTGCTAACAAGGTGATGTTGTGGAAGACAGTTTCATGTCACAGGGCATACACCATGGCAAGACTGAGCACAGCAACAAGACACAAGGTAGTTATACTGCATCAGCAAGGGCTTTCCTAGACATAGATTTCAAAGAAGACTGGGGTTTCAAGATGCACTGTTCAAGCTGTTTTGAAGAAGCACAAAGAAACTGGCAACATTGAGGATAGTAGACACAGTGGTCAGCCAAGGAAGCTTTTTATCAGCTCCACTGACCATACAGGTGTACTTTGCAGTTTTACAGATAGAGACTGTAATCCATGTGCTTTCTGAAGACTTAGTTAGCCCCCTTTAATGCTGTTCTTCAGTGGTCAGGACCCTCACAGGACAACCACAGAGCAGGTATCTTTTGGGTGATGGATGATTGTCAGAACTGCAGTGACCCTGATGTGGTGGTGTGTTAGTGTGTCTTATGCTGGTATGATTGGATCAGACACTGCAGTTGATAACATGGACAAAGAGTGTGGATACAAGGAGGTGGGTATGGCTGCTTGGTGTATTTATTTTCTAATGTTTACATTTATACATCAATCAGCCATAATATTAAAACCACCTGCCTAATATTGTGTAGGTCCCCCTTGTGCCACCAAAATAGCTCTGAACCGTTGAGACATGGGGCATTCTAAGGCCTTCATGGATCTTACTTGTTTGCATTGTTTGCATACTTCTTGCTTGTTTGCCCAGCACACCCCACTGATGTGCAATTGGATTGAGATCTGATGAATTTGGAGGCCAAGTTAACACCTTGAACCCTTTGTCATGTTACTCAAGCCATTCTTGAACAATTTTGGCAGTGTGGCAAGGTGCTGAAGGAGGTCTTTTCCCCAGATAAGCAATGCACACACCCAGCCTTCCACATGAAACAGAAAAGAAAATATGATGAATCAGACCAGGCCATCTTTTTCCATTGTTCCTTGGTCCAGTTCTGATGTTCATGTGCCCATTGTAGGTGCTTTTGGTGATAGACAGGGCTCAGTATGAACACTCTGATGGGTCTGCAGCTATGCAGGACCATAATCAGCAAGTTGTGATGCACTGTGTGCTCTGACACCATTCTGTTATAACTATCATTTGCTTCTTCAGTAGTCTGTGCTACAGTAGCTCTTCTGAGACAAGATATTGTACATCAGTGAGCCTTAGGCGTCCTGTTGCTGTCGCTGGTTGAACGGTTGTCCTTTATTGGACCAATTTTTGTAGGTACTAAACAATGCATACTGAGAACACCCCACAACCCTACATTTTGGAGATGCTCTGACCCACTTGTCTAGCCATCACAATTTGGCCCTTGTCAAAGTCACTCTGATCCTTATAGTTGCCTTTTTTCCTGCTTTCCTACACATCATCTTTGAGAACTGACTGTTCACTTGCTGCCTAAAATATCCCACCAGGTGTCATTGTAATGAGAAAATCAGTGTTATTCACTTCACATATCAGTGGTTTTAATGTAATGGCTGATCATTGTGTATGTGTAAGCATGTGACAATGTCCATTAAAAGTGCTAAAAATTAATAATTGAATAATTGAATTGAAAATAAATCCTATATTTGCATGATTTGAATCTAATCAAGGTTTATTAAGTGTGTCTCACTGTACAGATGGGTTAAATGCAGAGGTTGAGTTTTGCTGTGTGCAAGCAAAGTGACAAAAATGTGTCACTTTCACTTTTCACGTTCTTCACTTATTTCATCCTTAATCATTTATAGTGTTGACATGGAACCACCCAATCCACCGACATATGCTAGGGCTTACATATTTTTCTGATTGTTTGCCTATGTTACCATGCATATGCAGGTGGGGAAAAATAATCAAAATATTATCATGATACATTCACCTCTCCCTCTGCGCATCACTGAGAAAAATGCGAGCCTGTTCCAGATATAGATCAGATAAAATGCATTAGGATTTGTTTTCATAGTCTTTATATGGCTTAAATTGTTTCATTGCTCATTGGACTAGTAAGAGAAATGTAGTTTGTCTTTGCAGGGGGATTAAAGTATTTCAGGAGGTGCTGTCCATTGATCCCAGTTTCCCCCGAGCCAAGGAGATTCACCTGCGCCTTGGACTAATGTTTAAGGTGAACACAGACTACAAGTCAAGCTTAAAGGTATGAGTTATTGGTCGTATGTTTTCTTGCCATATTTAAAATGTATTGCTTTTTTTAAAAAAACATATTTGATTCATAACCTGGTTTCATCATCTGGTTATTTCTTAAGCACTGTTTTTGGTCTGCATCTTTAATTATTAATCTGTTTATCTAGCATTTCCAATTTGGATGATAATATGTAGAAATGCATTAAAACATTTAATTATAATAATTTTATTTAGTTTTGGCTTTTAACCTGCCTCATTCAATCTAAAGGTTTTGTGTTTGGGTACGTTTTATATATTCATTAAGAGTTATTAAGGGGTTGTCCTTGACTTTTTTTTCTTTTTCTTTTTCTTTTCTTTTCTTTTCGTACATGAACAGATTGTAATTAATTAACTTGGAACTCTATTGATGCCATTTTAGAGGTCCAAACATGAAGTGTTTTCTATTTTATTTTTTAGGATTGTTCTTCTTCTACGTTTTATTAGTGGAAGGTGCTTGAACATTTTTTATATCTTCTTCTTCTACTTCTTCCTGTTTTTCTGCCATGAAATGAATTGTGTCAAAACAAACCATACGCCATGAAATTGATATGAAACTTTGCCAGTTGGTAGTACTCCCTCCCACTGCTTGGGCAAGGGACGTGGGCCCAATTGGTCACAGAAAAAGTCTGGGATTTGTCAGAGTACTGTGGCAGTGATGTCTGTCATTACATTGTTCAGCTTGGGACTGCATATATGCTATAGCTTTTTGGTGTATCATACAGTGTGTCCACTGCACACTGTATGATACAGCACTTACAGCCCACATCCCAGCCAATGCCTGAGCCCAATCTCTGCACATCCCTCCCATTTCAGATCAGCCTCTTTCATATGTGTCAATGACTTTAGTAACTTGTTTGCAGAACAGCAGATCCTCCCTCAAATCATCGGCATCAATGAATCTGACATATGGTATCAGTAAAAAGTCTTGCTGTCGGTCAGCTTCATCCAGCTGCTGAGCAAAGTTGTGGCTTTCTTGTACCTTGTCTTTAAGCTGCTCCTCTATGTCCTTTGACATTTCATAAATGCTCCTTGGGATAATATTAATTGACAGAGGAATTGCTTTTGCTTGTGTTTGCTTCATCCATCATAGTTGAAACCATATTGGTGCCAAAGGGAAGTATAATTCCTCGGCTGTAGTATGCAGCTTTTTACACTGCAACTCTGTAGGCAACATTATAAGAGGATAGTTGAGCATTTAAAGGCACATGCTCAGCTTTAATAAAATGACTCTGTTGTGCATGACAGTTTCTACATTTTTTCTGAAGAAATCATTTGGGTTGGGTGTGTTGTTTCCAAGTGACTTAACTTGTTTAGTTTTAAACTCCCAGAAGCTAATACTTTCAGACACACAACACACTGTGGTCTTTCCTTGTTACCCACCATTGTATTGGTGAAGCCAAGCGTGATATATGCCTTGTCATATTTTCTTTTGCTTGTTTGGAAGTTGTGCTTTGAGTTGGTACTCATGGCATTGTCCTTCTGTGGACTACTTTTGGTAGACACTAAGAACTGCATACTAGGAACACCCCAGAACACCTGCTGTTTTGGAGATGCTCTGACCCAGTTGTCTAGCCATCACAATTTGGCCCTTGTCAAAGTCACTCTGATCCTTATTGTTGAATTTTTTTCTGATTTTAACACATCAACTTTGAGAACTGACTGTACAATTGCTGCCTAACACACCTATCAGGCATAACATTATGACCAGCTCTTTTTTGATACACTTATTGTCCATTTTATCAGTTCATCTTACCATATAGCTGCACTTTGTAGTTCTGCAATTACAGACTGGAGTCCATCTGTTTCTCTACATACTTTGTTAGTCCAGTGATGAGGACCCCCACAGGACCACCAGAAATCAGGTACTATTTGGGTGGTGGATCATTCACAGCAATGCAGTGACACTGATGTGGTGATGGTGTGTTAGTATGTGTTGTACTGGTATGAGTGGATCAGACACAACAGTGCTTCTGGAGTTTTTAATCACTGCATTCACTTACTGTGCACTCTATGAGACACATCCACCATATTGCTCAGAGTCAGAGACAGTAGCTTATCTGTTGTTGCACAGTTTGTTAGTCACCCTCTAATCCTTCATCAGTGCTCACAGGATGCTGCACAGGATGCTGGTGACTGGACATTTTTGGTTGGTGGACTATTTTCAGTCTAGCAGTGACACTGAGGTAACTTCAGCAGCACTGCTTTGTGCATTACAAAATGC
This sequence comes from Leptodoras nelsoni, assembly GCA_028566375.1. Taxonomy (NCBI): domain Eukaryota; kingdom Metazoa; phylum Chordata; class Actinopteri; order Siluriformes; family Doradidae; genus Leptodoras; species Leptodoras nelsoni. The sequence continues at coordinate 251,838 of JAOVVG010000011.1, forward strand.
ATCTATATGGTGAATATCATGGAGAATATCATAATGAGCATAATGTTATCCTGATGGTGTATATCTCACCCCTTGACAGGTGTCATTGTAATGAGATAATCAGTGTTATTCACTTCACCCATCAGTGGTTTTAAAGTAATAGCTGGTCAGTGTATATGTGTAAGCATATCTCTGTATATTTTTTCTCTAATGTTTTTTCAAAATACAACCACTTTTGCCCACCTTTTTCTGTGATGTTTACCTATGTTACCATGCATATGCAGGTATGGAAAAATAATTAAAATAATATCATGATACATTCACCTCTAGTAACTCTGGATTTGAAATATTTGAGGTAAATATGACATTCAATGTTGGTTTTCGGCCTTGCCGCTTACTTGCATTTCTCCAGATTCTCTGAATCTTTTGATCCCTACATTCCTAGCAATTGCACTTTAGGAAACATTGTTCTTTTTGGGATGCTCCATTTATACCAATCATGACACTCATCCTTTTCCAATTAACCTGTTCACCTGTGGAATGTTCCAATCAGATGTGTTTTAAGCATTCCTCAACTTTTGTTTTTTGTTTTTTGCAAAGAAAACAATAAAGTTCATCCATTTTAACATCAAATATCTTGTCTTTGTATTTTTTTTAAATTGAATATGGGTTGAAAAGGATTTGCACATCATTGTATTCTGTTTTTATTTATGTTTTACACACTGTCCCAACTTCATTGGAATTGCGGTCGTATTTGGGTGGTGGGTGATTGTCAGCACTGCAGTGATCCTGATGTTGTGGTCGTGTGTTAGTGTGTGTTGTGCTGGTAGGATTGGATCAGACACTGCAGTGCTGCTGAAGCTAATCACTGTGTCCACTCACTGTCAGAGTCCACATTTCAAATTGTTTTTGAAAATCATATTTGAGGAGAGCAACAATTCTATTTTTCACCTCCTCAGGGAGTTATTTGCCATGAGGTTCCATAATGAATGTCCAGTGGCCAGTATGAGAGAATCATACCCAAAGCACCAAATTTAACAGCCCTGCTCCCCATTCACATCTGGAACCTTATAACTCTAATGAGTCACATGACACCAAGGAGGGACAATGATACAATTGGGCACAATTTTCACTGTGAGGTATACTCACTTGTGTTGGCAGCTATTTGGAGATTAATGGCTGTGTGTTGTGTGATTTTCAGAAGACAGTAAATCTATACTGCTATAGGAGCTGTACACTGACTACTTAGTTATATCCAAGTTAAATTTCTTTAGTGTTGTCCCATGAAAATATATAAATTATTTGCTGAAATGTAGGGGTGTACTCACTTTTGTGAATGTCTGTATATCTATTAGCTATGTTTACATAAGCCAATATCTATATTCACAGTGACTCACATTTCACATTACACCCACCTATTGGTATTTTATGTGATAGACCAACACAAAGTAGCAAGTAATTGTGAAGTGAAAAGAAAATTATACATAGTTTTCAAAAAGTGTGGCATGCATTTGTATTCAGCCCCCCAGTCCATACTTTTTAGGACCACCTTTTGCTGCAATTACAGCTGCAAGTCTTTTGGGGAATATCTCTACTAGCTTTACACATCTACAGGCTAGAATTTCTGCCCATTCATATTTGCAAAAAAGCTCAAGCTCAGTCAGATTGGATGGTTTTGCCACAGATTCTTGACTGGGCCATTCTAACACATGAATATGCTTTGATCTAAACCATTCCATTGTAGCTTGGGCTGTATGTTTGTATGCTGTATGTAAGGTGAACCTCCACTCCAGTCTCAAGTCTTTTGTAGCCTCTAACAGGTTTTCTGTCAGGATTGCCCTGTATTTAGCTCCACCCTAACTCTGACTGCAAACTGCAAATGGGAATGGCTTTCTTCTTGCCACTCTTACATAAAGACCAGATGTGTCGAGTGCATGACTAATAGTTGTCCTGTGGACAGATTATCCCACCTGAGCTGTCAGTTTAGGTGGACAGCCATGTTTTGGTAGGTTTGCAGTTGTGCCATACTCATACACATTTTTGGACTGAACAGTGCTCTGTGAGATGTTCATGGCTTGGGATATTCTTTTTATAACCTAACCCTGCTATTTTTATAACCCCCTATTTTTTTTATAACCCTACACTTCACCGAAACTTTATCCCTGACCTGTCTGGTGTGTTCCTTGGTTTTCATGATACTATTTGTTCACTTATGTCCTCTAACAAACCTCTGAGACCTTCACAGAACAGCTGTAGTTATACTGAGATTCACTTACACACAGGTGGAGTCTATTTACTAATTAGGTGACTTCTAAAGGCAATTGGTCAAACAGAATGTTATTCAGGGGTATCAGAGTACAGGGGGCTGAATACAAATGCACGCCACACTTTTCAGATTTTTTTTATTAAACATTTTGAAAACTATGTATCATTTTCTTTTCACTTCACAATTACATGCTACTTTGTGTTGGCCCATCACATAAAATAGAAATAAAATACATTTACGTTTGTGGGTGTAATGTGAAAAAATGTGGAAAAGTTCAAGGGGTATAAATACTTTTGCAAGGCACTGTAAATAAACATATAACAGATATTTGTTGTAAGTATAATTAGATAGATAGATATTAAAAGTAATAAAATATAATAAATAAATATTTTAATACAATATTAAAAAAGCAAGTAGAGGTATAAAAATAATATAAAATATTATATAAAAAAAAGATATATAAAAAGCTCACAGTGTCATGGAGGTAGTGCATTTGACCTGTGTAAACAGTGTAAATCAGTACAGTACAGTAGTGTAAATGTAATGTCAGCAGTGCAAAATATGCAAATATATAGGGGGTTATGTCTATTCAATTGTCAGGAGTACAGCAAAGTCACACAATTATTATTTGCTGTGCTGAGTTGAGTTGAACAGTCTAATGGCCTGAGGGACAAAAGACTTTCTGAATCCGTCTGTGGATCAGGACTGGGACACCAGTCTGCCGCTGAATGAGCTCCCCTGCCTGATAATGGCACGATGTTCAGCATTGTCCATAATGGTCAGCAGTTTACTGAGGGCCCTTCTCTCTGCCACTGATGTTAGGGATTCCAGTTCTATTCCCAGTACAGAACCAGCTTTACTCAGTCTGTCCGACATCCCTCTTCTTAAGTTTCCCCAACATACTACCGCACAGAAGAGGACACTGGCTACCAGACTGGTAGAACATCTGCAGGAGTTTCTGGCAGATCCTAAAGGACCCAAGCCTCCTCAGGAAGTTGACCCTGCTCTGTCCCTTCCTGTAGAAGGTGTCATTATGCGCTGACCAGTCCAGCTTGTCGCCCAGATGAACTCCAAGATATTTATAGGTCCTAACAACCTCCACATCAACCCCCTCAATATAGATTGGCTGCAGAGAAGGCCTGACTGAAGTCCACTAGAGTCCTCTATAAGGTTCCTGTACTCTTTCTCCTGTCCATCATGCGCACACACCCCACAATTGCAGTGTCATCTGAAAACATCTGCATGTGGCATGACTGATGAGTTGTATTTGAAGTCGGATGGGTACAGGTTGAAAAGAACTGGAGAGAGAACATTTCCCTGTGGTGCTCCCATGCTGCTGATTACTGTGTCTAAGGTGAAGTCCCTAATTCTGAGATGTTGTGATCTCCCGGTGAGGTGGTCTGTAATCCAGGTGACCACTTGTGTATCCACCTCCATCTCCATCAGCTGGGAAGTCAATGAACATGCCCTTCATAGCGCCTCTCCCCTTGTCCACAAGAGAGCGAGCCCTGCACCACTCCCACCTTCTCTCGGTTCACAAACTGCATTGGGTCCTCAGCATGGTGGACCTGAGGTCTTAGGAGGTTTTCAGCTGGAATCGCTCCATCGTCTTCATCATGTGGGATGTCAATGCGACCGACCTGTAGTACCTGGGTAATACCAAATTAATATAAACATAACCAGGAGTTGCAGCAATATTTACACTGTAAAGTGCATAGAGAAAGTGTCACTGAAGTAGTGGATATGATATATTTCCCAGTGTGTATTAACAACATGTTATGGGTTATGACTGTGATACAGCACAGCACTCTGGTTAATGTAGTTTCCCCAGCACACAACAGCATAGAGTCAAGAGCTTGCTACAACAGACTGGTCGAATGTCCGTAGCTGCTTTGTGCAAACACCAAAGGACCTCAGCTTCCTCAGGAAGTACAGGCAACTCTGTTCTTGTGCAGAGTGGGTATTGTGCAGAGCGGGTATTACAGTTTCAGTCCAGTTTATTTTATACCCAGGTACTTGCATGTTCTGACAACTTTCACATTTGTTCCATCAATGGTGACCGGGGCCAAGGCTGTTCCAGACTTCCTGGAATCCACTACCATCTCCTTAGTCTTACTGATGTTTAACTGCATCTGCATTTTGATACATACTGTGTCCAAGCTTTGTGGTTTGTACTGCTCTAAAAATAGAGTTCTAAAGAGTACTAAAAATAGATAGCAACAAAACCAAACAAACAAATAAAAAACGTAAGTGTTACCTCTAATAATAAATATCGCCACAAGCAGCACTCAGTGGGGTCCAAGCACAACAAGGACAATTAGGCCAAATGCACTAGTATTGGTCCTCTTTTGCAGACAGATGTGGGCAAAGGCTAAATAAATAAATAAGCTAGGACTGTTAAATGAAAATGATGAAGAAGAGGAAAGTGAAAAATATGCCAATGAAAATGTTGGCACAAAATGATGTCAATTGATGACATTAAACAGTATAGTTTAAACACTGTCACTGGTGAATAATTCCTAACAAATGATTCGAAAACAAGAACTATGTCACAGACCTAATAAATTAACTTAATATATACAACCTACTTTTACATTCTCCTTCTGGGTTTCGAACACTGCAATGAATTGGTGTCATTCAGACTCACCTTAAAAGTTATTCAAAAGATTTTGAAATTGGCAAAGAATATGACTGCCGCAGGTCATTTACCAAACCCAGGCTTATACTGGTATTTTGGAGAGACAATGTCTTTTCCTTTAACAAGTATTTGTGCTTGACTAGCCTGCCTGAAGTCCAGATCTTTCTCCTGAAAATATTTGGTGCATCATGAAGAGGAGAATCGGGGTTAACTTGGAACTCTCATCACAAAACTTGAATTGTAAGTTTATTTGCTGAAGATTGCTGCTTGTGGCTGTGTTTGTTCTTGTTGTTCTTCTTCTTCATCCGTAAAACAAATTTGCAGACCAATCTGTAAGATGTAGAGACATGAAACTTGGTCAATAGGTTGTACTAGCCAGTCTTCACAAAACTGATATCAAATACTGATATAAAATGTTTTTTGTTCACAAAACCAAGCATATCTTTTTTAAAATAAGCCACACAGTTTCTTTTTTAGCTTGCTTGTCCTGCTTAGTTCATACCAATTGATTTGTAGAACATTTACCCCTCGAGTTTATGACTGTTTGCATCTGTGAAACCTTTTTGTACACTTTGAAACCTTTTTGTAGTGCTATGATTTTAAAAGATCTTAAAAATAGTGTCAAACTAATCATGAGTATATGAACCTCAGACATTATCCAAAAAATGCTGATATTTATAGAAAATATGGCTGTCACATGCCAGTCAATTCTTATAAGGTGGAGCCTACTTTCCTTAAACAGCTTTAACTCATGATTGGTTGCATGGACCTGCATAAAACCTGAGAGGTATATACAGGAAACTATTCTGAGTACATATGCAAATTTGGGATTTTGGTCATACAGAGTCAGCTGGGCTGGCATACAAAAAGTTTGTATCGAAACTAAAGAATGTCAAGTCACCTGGACAGAAGCCCCAAGGTAGGGCTGCTGTATCCACTCTTCGGAAAGATTTGGGAAGAACAACAACAAAAAATACTGCCTAAGAAATGAGGCCAGGAACAACTGTTCCTATAGAGAGATTACCCTCTTCTCTGTGCCAGGGAAAGTATTAAATATAGTCATCCTAGTTAGAATGAAGGATGCAGTTGACCGACAGCTAAGAAAACAACAGGAAGACGTTGCTTGCTTGAGTTACTTCATCACAAGTAGGACTTAACACCCATTAAGGACATTATGAGGATGAATGCAACTGGTGTTGAACCAATCATACTTGACGGCAGCAGACTTTTTCAGATACAACTTTTTAAACTGAGATGCATTACTTTTGAGACTGATTACACCCGATATGCCATAAAACATTGACAGGCAAAAAACACTTTTTGTGTAAAAGTATCTAAATTTAGGTTCACATAACAAAAATTGTCTATGGTTGACCATATACAGGTGGTGGGTCAACTGTGTTTATCTAAGGATTCTGTAGTATTTTATGAATCTTGGTGAAACATAGATATGTGTGGTGCAATGTGCATGTTGTGCTTGTTCCCCACTGCTTGGCTATTTATTATTTATTATTCTGATTCTGGACTAAATGAAACTGAGTCCTACACAAAAAGAATCCACTGCTCTGGTGTCGCCACATATGAAAATTACTGTAATTCCTGCAACATTCATCAAATTTAGATATGAATACCCTTAAATAAATAAATAATAATAATTATTATTTAATTTCAACTCTAATATACTGATAAATAACTGTAAGTCTGTCAGTGTCCAAATATTTATGGACTTGTTCATATAGACTCAGTGGGCAGTTTAAAAAGAACACTTGTACACTTGCTCATTAATGCAGAACAATCAGCCGGTCATGGTGCTGCAACAGAACAGACAAAATCATGCAGATATGGGTCAAGAGCAGTGAATCTTTATATCAAACTTTAGAATGGGCAGAGTGGTTCAAGATGATATGAACTAATTTGCAAAAGATACATACACTAGT
>JAOVVG010000011.1:348464-359798 GCA_028566375.1 Leptodoras nelsoni
GTTCCTGCCTTGCGCCCTATGCTGCTGGCTAGGCACCGGCTCCCCCGTGACCCTGAAAAGGAATAAGCGGCCAAGAACATGAATGATGAATGAATATCAATACTAAAATGCAAGTATATGTATTTTTAGGATTAATATTTTGTATTTACAAAACAAAACCCTGTACCATACATTCCATGCTGTATTTTGCTAGCCAAGTGTATATTAATTTACATGCAAATTAACCGTCCACGACTCATTGTAGTAATGTGCCTGGCACACGCAATAAAAGAAAATATACCCCCCTGCCACCCCCCGACCACAGACACACGCACGCACACACACGCGCACACACGCACACACACACACACACAATAGGATGAAGGAAATGGGCTAGTTAATGATCCATGCCATGTTGCTAGGTAACACTAGGTCTGGATGCTACAGATAAACGAAAGCATTTCACAGGCACTGCAAGATACAGGGAGTCAGGATGGAGGAGTGGGGGTGGGGTGGAAAAAATAATGGCTAGATCCAGATTTCTATTCATTAGTTTCTCTATCTGTCTCACACCTGTCTATCTGACTTTCACCCTGCTCACCGCTCTCAGAACTGTACACACACTAAGCGCCCTCAAACCTGACTGGACAAATAGCATTCCTCTTTCTAGTCTTTTTTTAAACATGTGTCTCATTCCTTCTGTAACGTCGTCTGTCTGCGCAGGTCAGGATTCACAGTGCAAGACGCAAATCCGCAAAAAAAGCACTGGCACTGCGTCTGCACTGAGCGATCAAATCATGAAACCGCAAACTTGCCTTAGGGCGCTCTGCGTGCGTGTGGTCAGGGGCTGGGTTCAGGGAGATCCGAGATCAGTGATGCATTCTGGGATAATTAATTCTCAATAAAGGATAACCGTGTCAAATGGTGTGAATAGCACCATATGTAAACACTGATAAACGTCCGCAAATAAACAGCATTGTATAGCCGACTCCAGTTTGTGTAACTTTCTGGAAAATCTCACAAAACGTCATTTGTGTTTTTAGGTTTTTAGGACTTTTAGGAAATTTAGGCACGTGTTCAAACACCTACATTTTGGGGGGGTTACCGCGCACCTGGCAAAACGAGCCTACTTCACACACAGCTCCTGGCAACCCACGGCGCTCATTTACATCTCGTGAGGCGGATAAACTCATGCGCTGAAGGGAACGTGTAGGCTATTTAGACACACTTCCGTTTCTTCATCCGCTTTTCGCCGATTTTTCACTTTCTGAGTGATCCTCGTAGGTGCTGCGGATATTGCGTTTTTAGGCTCGTAAAGAACATACAACGTTGACATAATAGTTTGCGGCACGACTTCTCTTATTTTTCATTAGCTGTTACTGACTCGCCAAAATCCACAGCTATGGCACAAATCTTCCCCCTATAGCATTACACAAAGAAAATGACTTGGCTCTGATGAGAGAAGTGGGAAAGTGGCTTTCTAGCCAGTGGCCACGTGACCAGGGCTTGCTGGAATACTGAGCAGGGGTTTGTGGACAGAGCGCCATCAACACAAAGCCAGTGATTGCAAATTGCACTTATTCAAAAATGGAGCTAAAAATAGCCAGTGGCCCCCATCCATTTGTTTTCACCTGCTATAACAAAGCAGATCCCTTCCTATCTCTCTATTCCAGCCCTCCTTTCTTTTCTGTTGCCTTTCTTTTTAGTTGAGTGTTTAAAACAGGGCACAGTTTTATCCTGATTTCTTCCTTCAAATTAATTTTGCACCCCCACCTCCCCCCACCCCATGCATTTCAAAATTCTGCCTATACATTTTCAAATAGGTTGCTGTTATGACTATGTGCATAAACTCTGTGTATTAAGAATTGTTTCGACGACTACTGCAAGTCAAAAGATAATGAACTGATATTCTGTGGGTGTGAGGGTAGCTTTGTGCTAAATTGTCTTATTTAATTAAATATATGTTTGGATACGCTTCATCTTTTAGCAGAGGTGTTGTTAAATCATTATACACTGCTTTTAAGGCTTTATATGTGCTAACAGTTGAAGCCAATAGCTTACATCCACCCACAGCTACCTTCAAGTAGTCAAACGTTCAAATTCCTACAACTCCACACAGCTGATGTTACATAATACATATCCTGTATTAAGTCATTTAGGGTATCATCTTTAAGGGACAATTTCAGAATAACAGATAATATACTATTTATGTCAGAGACTAAGATTTATTTTAAATTTGATTGTCGATCAGATTTTTATTGGGTGAAATGGTTTCATTCACTTTGTTAGTATTTGGTGACATTGACAGCTTTTTCTTTATCTTGAATCAAATGCTTGCCATAGATTTCCACAAGCTTTTTTCCTGACAAAACTAGGGTAACGCAGACAGGTTTGTGGATATCCTTGCTCTGACATAATTTTCTAGAAATTCTATTGGAGACTTTGAGTCAGGGGATTTGAGTCAGGGTTTTGTGATAGCCACTCCAATATTTTCACTTTGTTGTCTTTAAGCTATTTTCTTACAATGTTGCTTAGGATAATTGAAAGACCCAGTTGCTGCAAAGTCTTAACTTTCCGGCTGATGTCTTGAGATCCAGTATTTCTGGATAATCCTCTTTCCTGATGTGCAGCAGCATTTCTAATAAAACACTCCCATAACATGATGTCTCCAACCCCAAAGGTCATAGTTTGGATGGTACTCTTCAGATTAAAAGCCTCACTCTTTTTTCCATACATAGAACTGATCATTATAGCCAAGCAGGTACTTTTTAAAATTTAATCTGACTTTGTAAATGCTGGTGATCACCTGCAAACTTTAGTCTGGTCTTGAAGTAGGGGCTTCTTCCTTGTTACAGCCCTTCAGGACATGGTGTGGCAGGTATCTTACTGGTGGATGTACATTCTTTGGATGTACCTGATGCCTCAAACTTCTTTACCTGTTCTTTGGTGTTGTTTTGGGGCTCAGTTTAAATTTTCAGACCAAAGCTCGTTTGATTTTCTAAATTTGTGCATACTTCCTGAATGGTGTCTGTGTGATCCCAAGATATTTATGCCTGCATACAATTGTTTGTATGTCAATGACTACAACCCCAATTTTAATGAAGCTGGGACGTTGTGTAAAACAAATAAAAACAGAATACGATTATTTGCAAATCCTTTTCAACCCATATTCAATTGAATACACTACAAAGACATATTTAAGATATTTAATGTTCAAATGGATTAACTTTATTGGTAGTTGGGACAGGGGCGTGTTTACTGCTGTGTTACATCACCTTTCCTTTTAACAACACTCAGTAAGCGTTTGGGAACTGAGGACACTAATTGTTGAAGCTTTGTAGGTGGAATTTTTTCCCATTCTTGCTTGATGTACAACTCCAGTTGCTCAACAGTCTGGGGTCTCCGTTGTCACATTTTGCGCTTCATAATGAGCCACACATTTTCAATGGGAGACAGGTCTGGACTGCAGGCAGGCCAGTCTAGTACCCACACTCTTTTACTGCAAAGCCATGCTGTTGTAATGCATGCAGAATGTGGATTGGCATTGTCTTGCTGAAATAAGCAGTGACATCCCTGAAAAGACGTTGCATGGATGGCAGCATATGTTGCTCCAAAATCTGTACCTTTCAGCAATTCGGGTTGTATTTAAACAGGCAATTAAAATGGTCTTTATAAACATCTGACCAACTGGAATTCTGAAATAGTGAATTAAAGCTGAAATAAACTGCACTCTAATTGATTGTGTTGATTGTTCTGACCAAGTACGTAGATAACTGACTTGCCAAAAGAAATACATGGCTACATGACATACATGAAAATTTAGAAGGCTGGGGTCAGACTAAACAAATTCAGCCCGGTTTTCATATGAATTTGTTGTCATGGACAAACATCCAGCATCGGGCCCAAATATGAATGTTGGGAAAGATGAATGGGTCTTTAGCCCTTGTTGTGTAACATAGCCTAAGATGAGCAATGTGGTGTCTGGGACAACCCACAAGACCCAAACAAAAATCGAGCATTTCAGATTTTTTCTGTATTTTCCTGCTTTGTGTGACATCTCCTATATCATGTTCCTTGACATTGACCAAAAAGATGAATAAGTGCTCTCTGGTGCATATGTGTAGACAAAAAACATGGCAAAGAGAAAGAGGGATGCCGCTGCTTGGAACAATGAAACCAAGCACAGGTTCATGTGGCAATAACACCCCTGCCTCTTTGATATCCTCAAGGGAGTATGATGGATTAAAAAAATGTTTGTGGGAAGTAGCAGAGGCAGCCCCAAAGTGTTCCCATCAACTGGGAATATATAAATACAGTATATGTATCATGTCATAACATTCATCATACATATATGTGTTAGATATAGATATATGTAGATTGCATACATGTGTGTGCATCTGGGAAAATGTGGGAAGTTGTCCATATGTTAGTCCTGAGAATCAGCAAATGCCACTGCTTTGCCTTGTGGAGTCTAGACTAAAAACATGACCCAGATTCGCTTATGATGATGCCCGAGGGGTTTATTTTTCTGTCTTTGTGCTTAACCAGTGAACTGTGTTACAACAACAACATTAAATCTACTACAGAGTATAACACTTTTTAATTGTCTTTTTTGATCAGATTGGTAATGACTTTACTGCTGCTGCATTGTTGTGGTATTATTTTGTGGTACATTTATTTTACTTACATATTACACTGAAATGTTTAGATGTAATAAGATGGCAACCATTTATAACAGCTCTTGCAATGTTCACAAATGATTGTGTTCTTTAAAGAGAATAAGAGTATAAGAATAATTTTTTAAACTTTTAAACTTTGCCATCATTAGCCATCAAACCATCAGTTGGCCACATAAAAGTAAAAGATACTACATTAACAGAAAATAGTGATACAGTGGTTGTCTATCAGTGATTATCCATCCTACAGATCCTATAGAGCCATTTATAATTGTTGACTCTTTTCAGCAGTATAGTCAGTTATCTCATACTGCTGTACAATGGAGAAGGATGAAGGAAGAGGAGAGTACTGAAGTAGAGTCCGAATACAAGAGAAAAGAATGAGACTTTTCCCAAGGATAAACAGTTTTAAATGAGTCATTATACTGGACCAGACTAGACTGTATTAACAGGCTAATGAACAGCATAAACACGTTTAAAAAGTAAGTCCAAAATGTCTCTGAGGCCCTCTAGTAACTGAATGCAGTACTGTTTTTAATTTCACCCATACCCATGTTACCCAGTTTTCCACACTGCACACGTCGACTCTCACTCACTCATTATCTAAACCACTTATCCTACTGCTGGGTTGCAGGGGTTTCTGGAGCCTATCCAAAAGCTCAGTGGGGTGGAAAGCACACTTTTACACAGTTCTTAATAATTAAAGTTGAGCTGTATTTTGCCTAAACCATTTTCAAAACACATTTTTACTTTTTATTTGATTTTACCACATTTTACTGACTTTCACACTTCACCCTCATTAAACATTTTCAAAACACAACTTATGTGCTATACAAATAAAATTGAATCAACCGCTGCACTCTTTTTTCCACACTGAAAATGTTGGGGTAATGTATACCATTTTGATTTGTTTTTTTAAGAGATAATCTAGAACAGCACACAGGTAATCACACACTGTTGGATTATGTGTAGGACCCAAATTGGGTTGCTTTAACCAACCAATGACTGATTCTTTATGACCCAGCCATGGGTCATTTTTAAAATAAATGAAAATAAGTAAGCAAAAATAATGGAACACACGACTGACATGCCGTGTTTAGCTCAGTCGTGCCTTGCTAGATTGATTGTTTAAACAAAAAATAGCTCTGAAACCAATTTAGAGAGCTGTCTAGAACAGAGATCTGTCTACGAGAATAAGCATGCCATTTGGAAGCTCGAAAAACAAGGAAAATCAGTGCCATTGAACAAGCACTATCTTAGCCAGTACAACAATTTGGAATGCCTGGAAAAAGAAAAGAAACCACTGATGCAATAACAACCAGACATGAAACAGGTCAGCCAAGGAAACAACAGCTGATGACAAAAGTATTGTGATTTGTGTGAAAAAAAAAGAAAACATGACTAACTAATAATGTCCACAGGGCAGGGGTTAAAGTATCACAGTCCACCATACGAGAAGTCTTCAACAGCAGAAATAAAGAGGGTATACCCTCCATCAGCAGTAAGAACAGGAAGGCCAGATTGGTATTTGCAAAAACATACACAAAGGTTCTGGAACCAAGATTAATCTCCAGCAAAGTGATGGAAAGGCTAAAGTGTAGAGAAAGAAAAAACTGCTTTTGATTGATATTAAGTGTAAGCAGTCAAGCACAGAGGAGACAGTGTCATAGTGCATGACTGCTTGACTGCTTCTACAGGCTATATTGTTGATGGAACTCATGATGTTAGCAGCAGAATGAATTCAGAAGTCTGTAGAAACCTCCTGCCCATTTACATAGAAATACATTCAAACTAATTGGAAGGAACTTCCCATCACGCTGCAAGACAATGAACATTGTTGTGTGCCTGTCTGTCAAGCCTCTAGTAAGTACAACAAAGTCCTTATTTTTCATTAATGTCCCTCCGATGATGAAAACCAGGCAAAAAATGGACTGTTGCAATCCGGAGGGAGAATTTTACAGTTAGTCCCCAAACCCAAGTTTGTAACTGGCATAATAAGAAAAACTGATGTTCATAAGCCAGAGGCCAAGACAGCATGCTAACTGAATGCTACTGTAATCATATATTTTATGTTCTTCCATATGCCATAGCTACTCTGTTGTTGAAAACAGGAAGTGAAACAGCTGGCTAACTCTGTTATATGCACATTTTCTTTCCAAATTCAAATTCTTATAAAATGTTGATGTGAAGTTTAAGAGACATTTATGTAAGGGATAATGTACAGTGAGCCATTCATTATTGAAAGGATCCCACACTAAATGGAGTCAAGTGCAGAGCAGTTTTATTGTGTGCAGCTGTACAAGTGAGAAAAAAAAACAGATAAAACATAAAACAATGGGAATAGTCCAAATATAGCCCAAAGTAACAACAAAAGACACCAGAGCATGGAGGGGATAAACAAACACAAAAGGGCAAACACTCAGAAGATATTCCAAACTGCGATAGGATGATCAGGGGCACTCCTCGCTCTGGAAATGCAGCTCTGCAACAAAGAAAACAAAGACAGGAGTGAACGCACGGCATGGTTCTAAACGTGACAAACAGAAAACAAGAACTAAATGCAAGAGCGAAAATAAAAACTTAACTTGGTAGAGGCGAGGCGAGGCGAAGTTCTTGAAGACGGCGTAGAATTGGGATAAATTCGTATGTTGATCCACCATGAGGAGTTAAACTCAGGGTCCTTTATACTCCTCAGGGCGGCTTGATTAATAATCAAAGATGGCCACCAGCAGGTGCGCCTGATGTGCAATGCCCTGTGGGAAATGTCGTCAGGAAGTAGTCTCGTAAAAGAACTAGTCCCAGACAGGGTGAATCACCCTAAAGGGCTTTATTTTGCAATAATGATCAGCATTATCCTGACAGCATTATTATTACATTATCCTGCTTATTACACTGCTACATCAATAATTTGACAGAACATTGATTTTAAAAGTATTTTATTGCTTCTGCAACAAATATTCTGATTCTGTAGTTTTGTACCTCATCTGGCTGTTTGTGTATTTTTAAATCTTGCTTGCTTTTTCTGCACTGCTTTCTTGTGCTCTTTTACAGTTTGAGCATTCACCACAAACCAAAAGCTTTGTGTTCTTCAAATATAAAAATGAATGGTAGAACAATCTTTTCACAGGGCATCTGCGAATCTATGGTCCTTTCTACATAAGAACTGTCTCTTATAAAGACGCAGCAAATCGTAGAATACCATAATTGACCAATCAGAATCAAGTATTCAACAAAACTGTGTAATAGTGAATATTTATGGAAGAATTCTCAGTAGTAATGACTGTGCCCCTCTCCCCCATAAACTGTCTCTTGTGCACTCTTTTTATTGTAGAGCGTGTTCATGTGTTTTGAAGGAGTGGCTTTGGAGGGAGGCCTAAAGAGGCCTAAAGAGTTGAATTCTTTCAAATTCTAGCTTACTCTTGCTGGTTTCAACGAAATCACCTACCCTAGATTCAACCCAAGTGAGCATGTATTTTACCTCCTGAAGAGGAGACTGAAGGGTGAAACCCTCCCAAAACAAACAACAACTGAAATAAGCTGCAGTACAAGCCTGAAAAAGCATCACAAAGAAGAATGCAACAGTTTGTTGATGTTACTGTGTTGCCCTCTTAATGCAGTTATTTGCAACCAAGTAAGTGTTATTTAATTAAGTTACTTTATGACTATCTGGTCCAATACTACTTTAACATATTTACATGTAAATATCAGGAAATAAAAGCTAAAATTCTTATTTTTCATCTTATATTCATCTTATGATCTTAAACTAAAATGTTTTATGTATAGCAAAATCAAAAACCTGACCATTCCTATACTTTCAGAGCAGTCTGTGCAGCAGCATGCTCAGTACAGAAGTTTGTTTCCTGCAGCTATGCCACTGTCTTATGTTGTATTTGAAATGCAGTAATATGATGCTTCTGTTTTCCCCCCTTAACTGTTCGATAAACTCCTCTGTGGATTTTGCAGGCAGAAAATCTTTAATAATTTGACTAACAGTGGCTGCTAAACATTCTACCACCCATGCTGATCAAACTCACAGAAGTGAGTACAAACTGGGAAATATCCTGTGCCGAGTTTGATGATTATGCACTATCCATCTCTGATGATTATGCACTATCCACATCCATCTCTAATACATTTGGCTGTCGCAAACAAGAGGAAGGTGAGCAAATCAAAAGCTTTGTCACACATTTGCCGTCACATGAGAATATGGCGAGCTTAGGGATTCTCAAAGGCAAGCACATAGGAGCTGACAAATGATCAAAGACAAGTCTTGGACATTGGAGATGAAAATGCTCACAGGCAGCTAGAGCACAACCTTATTCTGAATGGTGCTACGGATACATGTAAAAAGACTGAAATCCATAAATCTAGATGGGACACCACTGGATTATGCTAATGCAGTCATTTAAGATGTCATCAAACATCAATGGAAGTCATGAGGCAAAAATAACCATTTCCTAGGGTCTACATGCAAAGCATAAGAAAACATCCCTGGGACAAAATATATGCAGTTGATGAGGAACTGCTTGGCTCATATGGCGTTTTGGGTAAAGACACTAGACACCATATAACACATGAACTCAATGTGGACAAGTGGAAAGAAATGGCAGTTCAAATTGCAAATCCAACATAAATCTCAGGACTGACAACTAGATACTGGTGCCACATGTGATGACCTTTAAGATAAGATGAGACTTGCACCCAAAGCCCCACTGCTCCCATGCAACATTCAATTAATGCTATACTCAGGTCCACAATGATCTCACTTGGAGTCTTTACAACATCATGTATTGTACATGACAACATGCAGAAACTGGATTTTGAGATCCAAGACAAACAAATGCCACTCCTCTCAGAGTGAATATGAAGCTACTACCAAGCAAAAAACATGCCCACATAAGGCCAGTGAGGGTTTGCTGTGGGCAACCATGTACATTGTATGTACATTGTAAAAAGCGCTGTATAAATAACATTGAATTGAATTGAATTGGTGTCTCTAAAGTGGCCCTAGTGTGTGAGTGTGTGTGTGTGTGTGTGTGTGTGCACTACGATGGATTGGCGCCCTGTCTAGGGTTGTTCCTGCCTTGTGCCCTATGCTGCCGGCTAGGCACCGGCTCTCCGGTGACCCTGAAAAGGAATAAGCGGCCAAGAAAATGAATGAATGAATAAATGTATCAAATAATCTTAAGAATTAATTATATAAATAAATATTAATAAAATCTGATTGTCTTTAAACTAAGCAACATGTTATACTGAAGTGGACTAAACTAATATGTAAACAGATTTACTATAAACAGATATATTTACTATTTACATATGGAAAATAAATTATTAGCATCTCAAACATATTTGGAAAAATAACCAACAAACATTTTGAACAAAAATACAGGTAATTCTAAATTGAAGGTTATAAATTGCAAATCTTTTAAGAACTTGTTAAATGTGTGTGTTTTGATTAATTCTTCCAAGGAGACTGTATGAGGGGTGCTCTCCCTCCACACACAGTCTTCTGTGTTGCAGAGGTATAGCCGAAATTCTCACCAGCTCTAAAACCTATAACTTTCCATGAGAATGTAGTCAAGCTATTATATCTAACATTGATTAATAATTTAACATGTACAGGAAATACAGGATAAAAATGATAGAGTGTGTAGGTATAGGATGATAATAATCAGTGATGGTGTGGTGTGATGCAAATTCTACAACCCCAATTCCAAAACAGTTGGGACGTTGTGTAAAATATAAATAAAAACAGAATGTAATGATTTGCAAATCTCACAAACCCTTATTTTATTTACAATAGAACACAGAACACATATCATAAATGCCATATCAGATGTTGAAAGTGAGACATTTTACCATTTCATGAAAAATATTAGCTCATTTTGAACTAGATGGCAGCATCGCAGAAGAGGTGGGACAGGGCAACAAAAGGCTGGAACAGTAAGGGGTACTAATAAACAAGCTGCAGGAGCATTTTGCAGCTAAGTAGGATAAATTGCGACAGGTCAGTAACATGACTGGGTATAAAAAAAAGCTTTTAGAGATGCAGAGTCTCTCAGAAGGACAGATGTGCAGAGGTTCATCAATCTGCACAAAACTGTGTATGAAAAGTGTGGAACAATTTCAGAAAAATGATCCTCAACATAAAAGTGTGAAGACTTTAAATATCCCACCATCTGCAGTACATAATAGCATCAAAAGATTCAGACAATCGGGAGAAATCTCTGTGCAAAGCCAAGGGTCAATATTGGATGCTAGTGATCTTTGGTCCCTCAGGCTGCTCTCCATCAAAAAGCTATATCATGCAAAGAAGAAGGCATATGTTAATACACTATCGTCTTCTCTGGGCCAAAGCTTGTTTAAAATGGACTGAGGCAAAATGAAAAACTGTGGTCAGATGAATCAGTCAGTCAGTCATTATCTGTACCGCTTATTCCCAGTTACGGGGTTACGGAGGAGCCGGGGTCAGATGAATCAAAATTTGAAATTCTTTGTGGAAAACATGAACACAATGTCCTGTGGACTAAAGTGGAAAGGGACCAACCAGCTTGTTCTCAGCGCACAGTTCAGAATGGGGTTGCATATGGTATGGAATACTGTATGGTATGGTATGGGGTTGCATTAGTGCCTATGGCGAGGGCAGCTTACACATCTGGAAAGGCACTATCAATGCTGA
>JAOVVG010000011.1:464604-478076 GCA_028566375.1 Leptodoras nelsoni
TCAGAGTTGCCGGCTGGGCACCAGCTCCCCCGTGACCCCGTAACTGGGAATAAGCGGTACAGATAATGACTGACTGAGACCTTTTTCTATTTATTTATTCAACCCTTTTCTGTGCTTACTCTGTGCTCAAGCTGCTGTATCACCTGAATTTTCCCCACGGGGTAATAAAGGAATAAAGGAATCTTAATCTGAATCTTTTAAAGCATGTTGTATGTTGCCATGGTTACTAGCCTACATATGCACAGTAGTTTTATTCATTAAAAATTTCAAATCAAAATGTATTTAAAAATTACAAAATGTTGTAAATATCAATTGACTAGATAGTTTTACATCATCACTTTAATGCTATGCAGCTGGCTAACACACAACTGTCAGTTATTGTCTGATTTTGGCAAACTTGCTAACAACCAAGCAGGCATCACATGGCTAGGTAAGATGACACTCACTAGGGAAACAAATAGTAGATTTACTTAAAGCAGTGGTACTTGACTGGTTTTGCTTCAGGACCCAAAGTTTATGTATGACCCAAGTTGTTTGCCATATGGAGGTAAATGAAGAAATACATACTAATGTTGCATATGAATGTTTGTAACACTACTAATAGTAGTATTCATTGCACAAGCTTTATAAAGTTGGAAAATAATCTTTTACCACCTTCGATAACGGGGAATAAGTTATCTTTTTTGAGTAAAAGGTTTTCTAAAAGTTCTTTGGAAATAAGATAGGAAACCAGTCCTTATCAGCTATTCTTTCTAAAGCTTATTACATACAAGTTATATAAAATGCCTGCAAAGACTTTCATTGTAATGCTCCTTTTACTATACTTACTTTTTACTACTATATTACTATATTATACACTTACTGCTTTCTTTAATAAGAACACTTGAATATCTGCACTTTTATGCAGTTATCTAATCAGCCAATAATGTGTCAGCAGCAGAATGCAAAAAATACAGGTTTGCAAGCTTCAGTTAATGTTCACATCAAACATCAGACTGAAGAAAAAGTGTGATCTCTGACTTTGATTATGGCATGGAAGTTGGTAGCAGAAGGGCTATTTTGAAAATTTCATAAAGAGCAGAACTAGCAATTTCATGCAAATCAGTATCTATAGTCTATATAGAATGTTGTGTAAAACAGTTCTGGGGTTGGAAATGCCTTGTTGATAAAAAGAAGTTAGAGGAAAATGGTTAGGAAGAATGTAACTGTAATAATCACTGTTAAAAACCGTGGTGAGGAGATAAGCATCTCAGCATGCACAAAACCTCAAACCTTTAGGCATATGGGCTACAACAGCAGAAGACTGCACTGGGTTCCACTACTGTCAACAAGAACACGAATCTGAGGCTGTCATGGACAGAGGGTCATCAAAACTGTATAGTTGAAGATCACCTGGGCTTTTTCAGTCTTCAGCTGTCCAACATTGCAGTGAGCTTATGCCCATATGCCTAGTCTGCTCATTCTCCTCTGATCACTTTCACCAACAAGGTATTTCAGTCTGCAGTCCCTTTGCTCACATGATTTTTGTTTTTCACACTATTCTGTGTAAACTCTAGAGACTATGTGTGAAAATTCCAGGAGATCAATAGTTCCTAAATACTCAATCTAGCCCATCTGGCACCAACAACCATACCACAGTCAGTGTCACATTTTTCCTCACTCTGATGTCTAATATGCACATTTACTGAAGCTCCTGACCTGTATCTGCATTATTTGTTGCATTGTGCTGCTGCCACAGATAGGCTGATTAGATGCATAAATATACAGATGTTCCTAATAAAGTGAGCAATGAGTGGACGGTTTGCAAGTAATTTTGTCTTTGCAAAATTGTTTTAATTTGGCTATTTTGAGGGAGGGGGGTGTTTAAGTCTGAACTGTCTGTTTAATGTCTTGCCACAGCATCTCAAAGGGCTTTAAGTTAGGACTTTGACTCAGCAGCTCCAAAACCTTAATTTTGTTTCTTTTGAGCCATTCAGAGGTGTATTTGCTTGTGTGCTTCAAATCATTGTCCTGTTGCATAACCCAGCTGCACTTGCTTTAGGTCACAAACTGACAGACTTCAGGATTTCCTGATGGAGAACAGAATTCATGGGTCCATCAGTAATCCAGAGCTAAGGCTGATAGACCTGAATTCAAGCTACTCTGAGCTATGATACTTCTAGAATTTAGCCATATACTATCTATTAAATATTACAAGCCCCAGAATCCAAGTATTCCTAAACTACACAAAACAAAAAAAAAGGAATACAATAACTGCTGTAAGTGTGGCAACAGCTTTGAGTTAATGCTCATTAAAGTGCTCTCAAAAGAGGTGGGTCTTCAGACGGCGTTTGAAGATAGCAAGCGTTGTTGTGTGGCTAGAGACATTCTAGCCTGCTTCACATTGGCAGACAGGTTCTTTTTAATTGATGCTTAGATTCAAGTACTTCACTGTACTCATTTGTGGAATTGGAATTAGTGGAATTGCAAATAAAAGTTGTCAGAACAATTACAATATGAAATATTTTATAAATAAGTTATGGCCTACTTAATTTCCATAGCGTTGATAGTAAAATGTGAATAATAAATCAAAAAAGAAATCCCGCTGCGCTTTATAAATGCCTCTAAACAGCATGTTTTTTGGTGTCACATATAAAAGTGAAGTTGGGCATATGCTGCACATATATTCGAGTGATACTCATAATAATAAAAAAAAACGCTCATTACAGCTAGCAATAAAGCTAGGGATGTTTCTTTGTCTTTCGTTCATTCATTCATTCATTCTTTATTCATTCATTCAACTTCAGTAACCAGTTTATCTTGGCCAAGTTTGTGCTTTATCCAGAGCCTATACACAAGAGACCATACGTACACATTCCCACCCTCACTGATACCTAGGGGGTAATTTAAACTACCTACCTACCAGGTGGGGGGACACAAGGCAAAACCATTGTGGATTCAGCGAGAACATGGGAGCTGAGAGGTGGCAACATTACTGCTGCACCACTGTACCCTCCTTTATGATCCTTCACTTCCATTTTATCAGATTGGTGACATGATCACAAGGAGGTGTACCGTGACTACAAGCATTCCAGCAAAACCTTGAACTTATGACAGCAGTACAAAACACTTGTTTCACGTGATAGGCGTGCAACACTGCCTCAAGTAACATTTGGAATTGTAATAACCAAGTAAATACCAGTTTTTCTGGTACTTGTGTAAACTTTTTATTGTTCATATGAACCAGAAATATATGTCAGCACCTATGTTTGTCTGTCCAGTTTAGCCCCTGTTTGATACTAGCAATCACTGCCCTCACCAGGGTTACAGGTACAGGGGTTATTGGGGGCAAAAGAGGTAAAATTAACAGTTCAGGGGAGTCAAAACAGGAAGAAATATCAATTAAGACACCCTTAACATGGACCATTTTGCCTTAAGACACAGTTTAGCCAACTTATCTAACAGTAACTAACTAATGTTAGCTATTTGATGCTGTGGAAAAGTCAATTTCACTAGCCACACCCAGGCCTGATTACTGCCAGACCTGTAGAATCAATAGATCATTTAAATAGAACCTGTCTGACAACATGATATATGCTAAAATAACACATAATGCCCCACTCTGAAGAAATTCAAGAAAAGATGAGAAAGAAAGTCATTGACATCTATGAGTCTGGAAAAGGTTCCAAAGCTATTTCTAAGGCTTTGGGTCTCTGGCAAACCACAGTAAAAGCTATTATCCACAAATGGGGAAAACATGGAACAGTGGTAAACCTTCCCAGGAGTGGCTGGCCTACCAAAAGTTCACCAAGAGTGCATCGAAGACTCATAAAGGAGGTCACAAAAGAACCCAGTACTGCAGGCCTCACTTGCCTCAGTTAAGGTCAATGTTCATGATTCAACAATAAAAAAGAGAATAGGCAAAAATGGTATCCATGGGGGAGTTCTAGGGTGAAAACCACTGCTGACCAAAAATAACACTGAGGCTCATCAAAAAAACTTTTTGCCAAAAAAACATCTTGATAATCCCCAAGCCTTTTGAGAAAGTATTCTGTGGACTCCCGAGACAAAAGTGGAACTTTTTGGAAGGTGTGCATACTGTTACATCTGGCGTAAAACTAACACAGCATTTCAGAAAAAAATGGTGGTGGTAGTGTGATGTTCTGGGGCTGCTTTGCTGCTTCAGTTCCCAGAAGAATTGCTGTAATTGATGGAACTATGAATTCTGCTCTCTACCAGAAAATCCTGAAGGAGAATGTCTGGCCATCAGTTGACCTTAAGCTCAAGTGTACATGGGTTCTGCAGCAGGACAATGATCTGAAGCCCAGCAGCAAGTCCACGTCTGAATGGCTGAAAAAAACCAAAATGTAGGGTTTGTGGCCTTTAGGAGTGGCCTAAAATTAAGCTTTTGCAGTGTTCAAAGTCCGGACTTAAATCCGATTTAGATGCTGTAGGATGACCTTAAACAGGCCATGCTTGAAAACCCTCCAATGAGGCTAAATTAAAAGAATTCTCCAAAATTCCTCCACAGAGATGTGAAAGACTCATTGCCAGTTATCGCAAATGGTTGATTGCAGTTATTAGGTTTAGGGGTGATTACTTTTTTCACATAGGGCCAGGTTGGTTTGGATAGTTTTTTCCCTTAATAAATGAAATCATTATTTAAAAACTACATTTTTGTATTTACTCAGGTTATCTTTGTCTGATACTCAAATTTGTTTGATAATCTGAAACAAGTAAGTGTGATGAGCAAAAACAAAAATGTGTAATGGGCAAATACTTTTGCACAGCACTGTGTTTTATTGCATAATGTTAGCTAACACTGGTGGTTAGTCATGAGCAGCGAGACACTGGGGGAGTAGTTGTTGTAGAGATACATTTTGACATAAATATAGAGTCTATTGTTTTGTATTTATAGTCTTTTGTGTGGCTGTGGTGGTTTAGTTTGTCTTTTGCCTATTGATATTAGTGTTTATAATAGGCACCTGCTTTGTTTTCAGACAGGCATTCGGAAGTTTTACCTGGTTGAGTATTTGAACAATATTAAAATCTATGTGTGCTGAAGGCTGAGTAATTGTATTACTTCAAATGTGTGCTTTACTGAACTCAGATAAGATTTTGTTCACAGAGTGAACATGAAGGTGATTTTCTGCTAAACAAAAAGTATAAGTTCAAACTTGTAAGAATTTGGGCTTACAGATAATAATGCAGCCTGTATTTTCTGTGGTTGTCATGCAGGCATAATACAGCAGGATAGTATGGGTGATGGTGAGTTTTATAGCTAGATGCTGTTGTATTATGGAAGTGGTAACACTGTAAGAACTATGCTTTGGCCCACACAGATCCAAGTAAGTCAGGTTGTTACAGGAAGAAACCTGGAACTGATATTACAGTGGTCTCAAGTGTTCACATCTCATAAATTCTGATTTGCTGACTGCCTAAAAAATGCTTTCTGTCAAAAAGCTTTTTAAACTCTAATGTACAGCTGGTTGCAGAATTTCACTTGGCTGTAAATCACATTTGAGCATCCAGTTGATTGGTGTGTTAAACATTTTATCTCAGAAGTTCAGACTACTTTATAAAGTTAATCATTTTGTGATATTAAAAAGCATGACTTATACTAAAGGATCTGGAAAATCTTAGTTTATTCTCCTTTTCTCATGCTCATATTTTTCCACTTTTTGGGCAGGAATTTTATGAACATACAAAGACCCTGTGGCACGACGAGGGAGTAAGAGCCTGCTTCGAGAGATCCAATGAGTATCAGCTGATTGACTGTGCTCAGTAGTGAGTGACTTTTGATACTTTCTCACTCTTTCGCACTCTTTTTCTTACACTGTTGCTAAACTGTGGGCATTGGGTAACCAGACTTTAATTAGCATTTAATAAAGATTAGAAGCCACATTGGTAAGAAAATTAGACACCTTTAACCTTGTCCATTTTCTCTCTTCCTTATATTGTTACAGTGTATGAAATACAGGTCAGTGTTATTAGACTATTGCTTTAACTGCTTCTCATAACATTACACTGTGATCTAGCTCAGGGTTCTATTAAAGGTTTAGGAGAGACCCTTCTATCTATCTATCAGTCTGTCTGTCTGTCTGTCTGTCTATCAGACCTTTATAAAATAAAATGTATTAATCAATTAAATTAAAACATGAAATAAACATTGCATAAATATTTTAATGGAATAAAAATAAAAATGATATAATTTGGATTAATAAAAAGTTAAATTAAGTAAAGAAACAGGAAATACATTTACAAGACGCCCTTATCCAGAGCGACTTACATTTAATCTTATTTACACAACTGAGCAGTTGAGGGTTAAGGGCCTTGCTCAGGGGCCCAACAGTGGCAGCTTGTCTGTGGTGGGATTCGAACTCACGACCTTTGCATCAGTAGTCCAACTTCTTAACCACTGAGCTACACTGCCCCACATAATAAATACAATACAGAAATAAATACAATTACAAATAAATAAATACAATACTTATTACAATACTTTCTGAGGAAAGTAGCTAAAGCACACTCAGAAAGCCTCTAGAAGTCACTAGATGATGTCATAACCTAACATAGTATTATTCTTCATGATCATTGGCATATATAATTATAATTAAAAAATAATAATTCAGACAAAAAGAAGCACTGGCCATTAGCAGTAGTGAAAGAAAGGGTTACTTGCTTTTATTACTGTCTTCAAGATTAAAGTTTAAAAATGAAGTGTGAGGATTGGACAAACAGTGGTAATCACAACACAGGCATTACACACTGATGGTGAGTTGAGTAAATCTGCTCTCATAACTCGTATATCAGCAGATGTGTTGTAAAATGGAGCGCTGTTTGGAATGTAAGCCAGACTTTTTCTGTGTTCAGAAAGTCACTAGATTTGTCGCTAGGCTGACCAAAAATCAGTAAGAGGTCTAATAAGTCACAAATCTAGTGACAAAGTTTCTAAGTTGGCACCACTGACAAAAAAAGCATGTGTTTTTATGTTATAACAGGAAACATTAGGTCATATTAAAACTCCAACACAGCACAACCTCTGCTAGGTAAGGGATCAAATAAACATAGCATTAACTAAGCCAGAATGGTAGTGTAAGGATGTAACTTGCGTTAGCATAAGCAAAACTAACAAGCTAATGTTAGTTATTACCACAGATAAATTTGATACTCAGTGGCTACAGTTCTTAGTGTAGGAGATGAGATAATTTCCTGGAGCATAGTATATGGAGACTTTTTTTTTACACTTTAAATTATAGTGAATTCAAATATCTCAAAATAAATATACATAAAGGGGATGTATTATAGCCATTTTCGACATATTGAACACAGTCGTAATGAAATATCTGTGACATACGTTGGTCAAAATATCACATGAATCAACTACCACAACTCTCTTCTCACCTTGTCTAAAACAGCTCTTTCCAAATGCTCAGTTTTATTGGCTGTTCCTTTAAATAATAATGCCCACATGTCACACCATATCCCTCTGCTGTGGGGTGTGCCAGTAGGCATATTATGTAGATGCTGCATTGGGATGTATGTCAATGTTCTTCGATATTGGATAGATCAAGACCAAAAAGTTCTCTACTTACTTCGAATCTCAATAGTTAGGCTGTAATCACTGCTACATGCTCAAGATTGCCTAAGTGTATCAACGTTAGGCTTACATGAACTGAATTACTTATGTGGTGGTAAGTAATTAATAAAGTAATTGTTTTTTATTCTTATGACATCTCCCAATGTATTGATCCAGGTTGTAAAAGCAGTCAGGCACAAAGTTTTTAGCACACATGTACAGGTTTTTGCTGACTGTAGCTGGGACCTTGTCATCAAAAATAAACTTTATACACTCATGTCTTCTTCTGTCCTCTGAGGCTGTGGGCCTGATGTTGCAAGGTGTGCTGGTCTGTACTGCCGACAACAACGCATTTCCCATGCTTAACTCTTAGGTTCAGCATACATGATACGTTCATGGATCATGATGAGGAATAGAAAAAATGGTGACTCAAATGTGACGCTCAATCCATAAGTGGAAATACTCACACAGTCAGTGGAGATATTCAAATAAGGAGGGATTCCAGTGAGCCCATCTGTGATGTAAGAAATGGCTTTGATTCTTCATGTTTTATGAAATACTCAGCCCCCAATAACATGGCTGGTTGTCATGTTCTGTATGTGCGTTGGCCTTTTCATATTATGCCACCTATAAGTGAAAGTAAAATTCAGTTTTTAAAAAATACTTAAAAATGTTACAGAAAATCCGCTTCATTACAGTAACAAGAGGAAATGTAATTTGTTACTTCCATCCCTGCTGGCAGAACTCTAAGAGCTTCTAAGGAAGGCTTGGAACTATGTAATGTTTTGTTATATATATGATTTATATTTTATATATCATATATTATATTTTCATAGTAAATCAGCTAGGCCATTTTGTCCTTGATTTGGAAAATTGGATTGTTTGGATTTAGAAAATATCAGAAAAATGTGATCAGTTGGCATATCACATGACAAGCTTCTCAACACTGCCTGTGCGTGTCCTGTTCTTCTGCACACTAAAAACACGAGAGACCATAGACATAACAGGTTTTAACTGATTTTTAATCTGTTAGTCATAAGAACAGACAATTGAATTGTAAACAGTTCAGTCAAGAAGCATGACCACTTGGCTCCAATCCAGTCAGGAGCAATAAGGAGGTGGATCATCCTGTTTGTCTTATTGTATTTCTTTAAAGAAATCCATAAGCAAATCAGATTCCTAAATGAGTGTGTTGCCCATAAAAGAGTGAAGAGAGTGCAAGAGAATTTGGGAAAAAATGAAGTGTAGTGTTGTTTAAAGCACATGTGCGATCATGCACACTGAGAAGGGATAAGAAAATGTGATTGCTCTGTTGCCCCATGAAGAGGTAGATTTTCTGAATGTTTTGTAGGTTCTTCCTGTTATGTTGGCATATCAGTTTTGTTTGCATGTGTGTTCTCAATCATTTTCACTTCTTTGATTACAGTATTACAGTGTCCTCCATGTGTCTTTACTCCGGGTACTCCAGTTTCCTCCCACCGTCCAGAGACATGCAATTTAGGTGTATTGGACATACAAAATTGCCCCATGACTGTGTTTGACAGTTGAACTTGTGTACTGATGAAAGAACCTGTGTGTCGATGTAACCATGTACTTGTCAAGTATGGCCAATGATGCTGAAATGACATCAAAAATCAATAAACAAACAAACAAACAAACAAACTATGCACCCCTACAAGTCTACAAGTTTTTAAGATAAATCATGTCAGACAATTTTCTGACTTTAAAGTCAAAAACAATAAAATAATTTTAGGGAAAATAAAAATGATACAATAACCTGGATGCACAAGTGTACACAAGGCACAGGATCCAGTCTTTCTGAGTAACAGTTTGCCATTCTTCCTTACAAAAGCATTTTAACTTGGTCAAATTGGCTGTGCATCTCCTGTGCACAGCCTTCTTCTGGTCACCCTGCAGATTTCCATTTGACTTTAGATTTGGACTCGATTTTGGCTGGGCTATTCCAAAACCTTGGTCTTGTTTTGAAACTACTCATTATTCCCTCCACCATGATTAAAGCCCCAGTTTCAGCTGAAGTAAAGTAGCCACAAAGCATCATACTGCCACCTGCATGCTTCACTGTTGGGATGGTGTTCTTTTGGTGATGTACTATTTTTTAATGCCAAGCATATCATTTGGTATTGTGGCCAAGTTCAACTTTAGTCTCATTAGACCATAACACATTATTTCACATGGTTTTGGGATATTGGATGCATGTTTTGTGCAAATGTCTTTTTAAATAGCTTCCTTCATACCACCTCACCCTGTAGCCCAGACATATGAAGAATTCAGGACATCAGGTGTTGTCACATGTAGGGAGCAACCAATACTTACTGGAAATTTCTGCAGTTTTTTTAGCAGCCTCCCTGATCAGTTTTATCCTGGTTTCAATATCAATATTAGAGGGATGTTCTGTTCTCTACTTCTTGATTATTGTTTTTATAGTGTTTCAGTGATCTGGATTTTTTTTGTAACCCTCTCCTGATTGATATTTCTCAACACCGTGGCCCATATCTTCTTTGAAGCTCTTTGTGGCCCATGGCTTTTCCAGTTTGATATTACTAAGAAGATGTCAGGAAAACTGTACAACTGTACTGAGGTTAATCAGCTGCATTAATTCATGGCAGGTGTATACTAATGAATATTTAATAAGTTTGAATCTGACTGGATGATTCTGAGCACCACAATCCCAGTTACAAACGGGTGTGTACAATTATGCTGTGGTTTTTTTCTGACATGGTTTATCAAGTAGGGAGTCTCATAAACAAAATCTGAATTTCAGTTTTGCTTAATCGGTTTCAAATGAGATAACCCTATTGTGGCAAACAAAGGCTGTGCATGGTGAGACCTGCCTGCATGGTCCAGCTACTGTAGCTCAAATTACTGAAAAGGTTCATTCTGGTTATGATAGAAAGGTGTCAGAATACACTGTGTATCACATGCCTGAGTAGCTGCAGACTGCTCAGAGTGCCCATGTTGACCCCTGTACACCACTGAAAGAGCCTACAATGGGCACATGAGCATCAGATTTGGACAATGGAGCAATGGAAATAAGTGGCCTGTTCTGATAAATCCCATAATCTTTTACATCATGTGGTTGGCTGGATACATGTATGTCGATTGCCTGGGGAAGAGATGGCTCAGGATGCACTATGGGAAGAAGGGAAGTAGTTTGATGCTCTGGATGTTCTATTGGGAAACCTTGGGTCCTGGCATTCATCTAGATGTTACTTAAACTTGTACCACCTGCCTAAATATTGTTGCAGACCAAGTTCACCCCTTTAAGGCAACGGTATTCCCTAATGGCTGTGGCCTCTTTCAGACGAATAATACTCCCAGTCATACTGCAAAAATTGTCCAGGAATGGTTTGAGGAACATGACAAAGAGTTCAAGGTGTTTACATGGCCTCCAAATTCCCTAGATCAAGCATCTGTGGAATGTGCTGGACAAACATGGAACCACAGAAGCCCCACCTTGCAATTTACAGGACCTGCTGCTAATGTTTTGGTGGCAGATACAGGAAATCAGTAAGAACTAGAATTGATGAGCAGAATTGGACTCGGAATAAGTCAAATTCAAATGATACCCTGGAATTGGAAGATTGATGCAGCATACCAAATTTCAGCTCAGTTGGAATTTTGGTTCCTGAGAAACAGCTATTAGGACTTACAATGGCCATGCCACAGAATCTTGCCTTGAATATATCTTTCAAGTCTGCTTTAATTCATATCACCACTCATGAAGTACATCTTTCTGAGTAAACCATCACTACCTTCTTAGAATTAATTGGTGTATGGTGGCTATATTGTTTACAAATGTCTAAATATTTTTCATAATTGTTAAGCTTTATACTCTCCTGAGTAATTTGACATAGATTTTTGTAAAATCCTAGGACTGGTTTGCAAGAGTAGGTTTTGTATTGTAGAACCCAGTGTGTGAGGGTGTAAGTTATATTTCATGTTCATTTCCTTTATATGTTTGCCTGACCTCATAGTTGATCTCAAAGGGTCTTTGTCACTTTGCAAGTAATTTGGAGCTTGATGTGGGTAATACAATAAGTATCTTTTCTAGTGGTGTAAATCCCTATAAAGTATACAGTCAGGACTATTATTCTTGGGTCTTGCACAAATTTTCCAGTGTTTGGTGACTTGAGGTGGGGAGTTTTGCTCTGAGATACAGAACATACGGAAGTTTTACTGATAGAAGTCCACGTGGTTTGTGTTCTTAGAATATTTCAAATGTGGAAAGCCCTGTGGCAGCTTGTGAGGCCACTCATTCTGCAAAACACAGAGGCTTGAGACACTTTTCTCAATTTTGCACATCCTTGTGAACAAACTTATGACTTGTGTTTTTTTTAGCATCTGATTAAACTGCTCCACAGGCCATTTGTTTGCTGATGGAAAATGCTGTTGCAAATGTATGTAATCCCTAATAAATTGGAAAGATTGCATAGTGTCTGTGTCATAAAGATAGTGCCCTGGTCAGTCAGAATGTTGGAAGATTCTCTTTGCAAGGAAGAGTGTCTTTGCAATGCTGTGTGCTTAGTGACTGCGTCCAGATACTATATTATGTAATCCGCTAGGACTAACACAAAGCAATATCCTTGCATGCAAATTTCTAATGTCCTGATGAGGTCCATGCTTTCAAAAAGGAACATCTATTAAGGGTAATGGGTGCAGTTGTGCTTTTGGGGTGGCTTAGGGTCTCATTGCACAACTGCTCCAAAGCAAATTCCTGCAAAGGGTGGAAGGGTGGAGCCCTCCTGTCCCTCTTTGTCCCCCTGACATGGACCTGATATCCTCACTTGTAAAAATGTGTCTGCCAAACGAGTAAATGTAAATGTACTTTCAGCAGTGAGCATATGTCAGCATGGGCTCTGACCAGCCTGTAGCTGTGCAGTCCCATACTCAGCATGGTACAATGCACTGTGCACCTACCTATGATGCACCTATCGTAGCCAGCATTATCTTTTTTCAGCAAGTTGTGCAACAGTAGTTTTTCTGTGGTATCAGAACAGACTGTTTTGTTTAGTACTAACTACTGGATACTAGGTACACCTCACAAGTCACAAACTCACAACTGACACAGTCACCATCACAGTTTGGCCCTTGGTCAAACTTACTTCTTGAGACCAGGGTCACTGTCAGCCCTGTCACATTGTGCTAAAGATACAGAAAGTGCAGGTAAAAGAAATTTCATTAAACATTACAGGCAAAGTTACAAATTGACTAGGCAAGTAGGGGAGATAGCAGTGGTTGCATATAGTGGTGGCATATTTATTTATTTATTTTGAGTCTAACTGTCTATATATTTAGCATTGAACAAGAGACCCAGTGACAAAGGAACATTTGCTGGAGTACAAAAAGTAGTTTAAAACCTGTGTGGAATGTCTTTTACTACTTTATTTAAAGTATTAATTCTACTTTGATCCTAAATTAGCTGAAACATTTGAAAAAACAATATTTGTGATTTTAAAAAATATTTATGAATGTTGAGCAAAATGATCATGTTAGCCATTTAGCATAAACAACAACATTTTTAGCCATTTAGCATAAAGAACAAGACAGTTGTTACAAAGACAATTTGTGACAGCTGCTTATGTGTAAATTAGTGTGTATAAACCTGGGAGTAAATGCAAACATGCAGTGCTATGCTATACACTGAACACACTGAACTAACATTAGCTCTCATCCCATCCTTCAGTGGGTTCATGCATGCAGATGTCTGAACTCTTAGTCACAGCACATATCATGAACTTGGACGGTCTGTTTGGGGATCACTACTGTCTTGGCTAGTGGGGGGGCACTATTTATGTTTGTAAACACAAAAACAAGAATGCATCTTCTGGAAAATAAGATGTCCAGTGAAAATTCTTTCTGATGGCACATTGTTGCCCTAGTTAGAGGGAGAAGG
>JAOVVG010000011.1:485083-497026 GCA_028566375.1 Leptodoras nelsoni
AAAGCAAAGTGACTATACGCCTACTGATCAGGTAAAATGCAAGTCTGTAGCAAGTCTAAATTATTATTCTTTTATTATTATTATTATTATTATATATATTGTTTGTAGTAATAGTAGTAGTAATGTTTTTCCTGAATATAAGCAAATAAAAACTGAAAATACAAATATGTCTATGAGTTTCTCTCTTCTTCCATGTTAGGACTTGTTGAGATGCAGAGTGCTGACCTCAGGGATCTTTGAGACGAGGTTCCAAGTGGACAAAGTTAATTTTCAGTGAGTTGAAGAGTGAAAAAAAACTATTTTCTGTAGCAACAGTTGTTTTTCTGATGTATGATATGGTATGCACTGCAGTAATTGGCTAAGTTTAAATGAAACAGCAATATTTAGTTATTCATGTTACTAATTCTATTTAGGAGTTACCTAGAGTGATAGCTTGGTTGCTACCATGCAGTGATCCATCATAGACATAAACATGGTAAATATAGTACATATATCAAATGTGTCAATGAACAGTATTTAATTTGGTAATAAGAAGCAGGTTTTTACATTTTACAGGATTTTTATTTTTTGGATTCTGATGTTCTCCTCTCACCAATTCCCATTCTTTCATTCCAGCATGTTTGACGTTGGTGGTCAAAGAGATGAACGAAGGAAATGGATCCAATGTTTTAATGGTAAATGTTTTGAATGTTTTTACTGTATGTGAGTATCAATCATAGCTGGTTATTAATTTCTAGATGATGTCTTTTGGTTTTGGTATACACTGAAGACATTTCTGTTTGAGATCAAAAGATGATAGATCAGAATGTTTTCACTCAGTTATTTAAGATATGGTGAAGCTGCAAAAAACATATACAGAAATTTCAGAAATAAAACTTTCATAATTGTTCTTTGTTTAAATTTTGTTTAAAATATAGTGAGAAAATTATTATTATTATTATTATCTCTTGTAATTTGACACTGGTTAATCATGACCCATTGCATGTGGAAGTAGGTGGATAGTAGGCTGCATCCAACGCTGCTTGAACACCAATTCAAAAAAATATGGTCACCTGGCTTCAGATACTTTGGTGGAAGCACATGATAGCCTTTGCTCCCCACTTTTATAGCCATTATGTTAAGAGGAGAACTGACTGAAGGCTGGGAATTGATCATGACCGGAGAGAAAATCAAGCGGAAATTATGTTGGTTGGTTGGTTGGTTATTGTGGCGCAACTCTATATGTCTTCCGAATTCCAATCTGGCCTTCTGATTCTTAATGCAGATGAGTGGTTTGCATTTGGAATATGCTATCTATATTCCTGCTTTTTAAGGCTTCTTCAAATGGTGCCCTGTGGAGGCAGATCTCACAGAGTTTCTCTCATCAACAGCTGTTGTTTGCCTTGGCCAACCAGTTCAGTGTCAGTCTACCAGGGCACACTTGGGCAACAAGTAACACCAGTCATTACAAGTTCCAAATGGGTGGGTTCAAACAAAAGGTTCCATTTTATTTATCTCAAACCCAAATGTCTTCAGTGTATGGCAAAACAAAAGAATTGGCCTTGCTGTTCCAGAACTTTGGAGGGGGGTGTAAGTATATGAGTTCAGCAGTTTTGTTTAACAAGGAGTTTTAGATTTGTGCACACACAAACTGCCAGCGTGGATAAGGAAATTGATATTTATCACACAAGCATAAGCACAGCTGTATACATTGAGCATTAATGAATCTCACACATTCTAAATTGCTCTGCTCATGCATGAGTTTGCTTAAAAAATTCCTCCAAATTGCCAAAGATAGGAAAAAACATTCCTTTTAAAAGGCCTTGTGGCAACCATATGGAGCACAGGTATTTAATTCCCAAAACTTTCTGGACAAACCTTGTGTGTGTGTGTGTACAGTACTGTGCAAAAGTCTAGGGCATCCATTTATTATCTTAAATGCTTATTCCTATTCAGGGTCAATTGATCCATTGATTAAAAACAGGTGGAATGAGGCGTGGCTTCTGCTTGGTTGGAAGGAAAACCTGCACACACATCGGCCCTTTGTGGATTGAGTTTGACACCCCTGCACTAGGGGCACTTTAGAGACACCATTTAACCTAACATGCATGTCTTTGGACTGTGGGAGGAAACCGTAGTTCCCGGGGTAAACCCACACAGACACGGGGAGGACAAGTCTTCATATCCCTGGATGACTTTCTCTGTAAACTCACTGGTCCTTCAGTTGTCACTGTCCTGGTTCAAATCATCTCTGATTGGGAAACTCTTTCTTTTTTCATATATATATATATATATATATATATATATATATATAATAGTACTGTGCAAAAGTTTTTGGCAGCTGTGAAAATTTCATAAGTTTACCAAATGCAGTGAATGAACAGAAGAGAAATCTAAATCAAATCAATATTTGGTGTGGCCACGCTTTGCCTTCAAAACAGAATCAATTCTTCTAGGTACACTTGCACACAGTTTTTGAAAGAACTGGTAGGTTGTTCCAAACATCTTGGAGAACTAACCACAGCTCTTCTGTGGATGTAGGCTTCCTCAAATCCTTTTATCTTTTCATGTAATTCCAGACAGACTTGGGCTCTGTGGGGGCCGTACCATCACTTCAAGGACTTCTTGTTCTTCTTGACACTGAAGGTAGTTCTTAATGACATTGGCTGTATGTTTGGGGTTGTTGTCCTGCTGTAGAATAAATTTGGGGCCGATCATATGCCTCCCTGATAGTACTGTATGATCTGCCTGTATTTCTCAGCATTGAGGACACAATTACTCCTGACCAAATCTCTGACTCCAATTGCAGAAATGCAGCCCCAAACTTGCAAGGAACTTCCACCATGCTTCACTGTTGCCTGCAGAGACTCATTATTATCCCACTCACCAGCCCTTCTGTGGACAACTGCCTTCTGCTACAGCCAAATATTTCAAAATTTTCAAGTCATCAGTCCAGAGCACTGGCTGCCATTTTTCTGCATAGTTGAGTCGCTTGGCCTTCTTTCCATGTTGTAGGTATGACTTTTTGGCTGAACTCTTCCATGAAGACCATTTCTGGCCAGACGTCTCCAGACAGTAGATGGGTGTACCTGGGTCTCACTGGTTTCTGCCAGTTATAAGCTTATGAAGCTGCTGGACATCTTCCGATTTTGAAGGGCAATAAGCTTGATGTGTTTGTCATCTGCTGCATTATGTTTCCTTGGCTGAACACTGCGTCTACGATCCTCAATGTTGCCTGTTTCTTTGTGCTTCTTCAAAAGAGCTTGAACAGTACATCTTGAAACCCCAGTCTGCTTTGAAATCTTTGTCTGGGAGAGTCCTTTCTGATGCAGTATAACTACCTTGTGTCTTGTTGTTGTGCTCAGTCTTGCCATGCTTTGGCTGTTCCTCACCTAGTTTTAAGCTCCTACACAGCTGTTTATGTTTCAGTTAATGACTGTTTCAACCTACATAAAATTGATGATCATTAGCACCTGTTTGGTATTTTTTGTTCACTCACTTTGCATTTTGTAAATTGATAAAAATAAACAATTATTATTTGTATGTTTGAAAGAGTACACAGTACTGTATTTTTATTTTTATTTAGATATAAAGAGGGCTGGTAAATAACAGCCCAGCCACCCACACTTGGGTCCTTCCTTCCACCCACACTAACAGAAACGTGCCTGTGGCTACAAGCCCTAGAATGGAAATCAACTACAATTGCACTGGGCAAATGAAATCAACTGATCACATCACTCTCAGTGAAGAGGCTCCTGCTTCTTAAAAACACATTCTTTTCTTTGCAAAGCTGTGTGTGCCAAATCTTTGAGCCATGAATCATCACACCCAATCTTTAGACGTGTCTTTTGTAGGATATTACATTATAATTAATCTGTTTTACTTGTTTTAACCTTGTTGTGAGCAATGAAATTAATAATTACACTGGCAGTTATGCTGATACAATTGACAATAAGCAAGTTGGGAGTTCCTTATTATTAGTACATACCTATGCAAGTCCTGATGCACAAGAAGGACTTGATAAATCAAATTCTGTGTGTTCAAACATAGCTCATATGCACCGAATGATGTGTAAGCAAGGCTGATGAATGTGACCCCTCTTTTTTCCAGTTCCACTATGTTGCAATAATCATATAGTGTTTTTAAGTTCACAACCCTGATAAAGGAGTACTCCCTGTCCTACACATTTTAGAGCTTTCCTCTCCAAACACCATACTGAGTTGAAGTGGGTGTGTTAACACAGGTAAAACAGAACGGGTCATCCAGGACCAGGGTTGGAAACCTGTGGTCTAAACTCTTGAAATACTAATTTTAAAAAGCTTTAAACATAAAAAGCATTATTCAGGTGACTCTTTGCTGCATAAACAGACTTCCTAATCCTTTCATAAATACAATAATGAATATTATAGTATTAATAGTATAATATTATAGTATAATATTAATATTATATGTAGTTTAGATTTCCTTATTTAGTGCCCCTGAATAAGTATGTATTTAGGAGTAAAACCATGGGACACATTTCGCACATTTCTTGAGGGAGACTGTAATTGTTTCTATACCATTCATTGTTGTCTAAATGACTAATTATCTAAAGATGTGTTCTAACTTATTTTCCAAATGCAGCAACACCTGCTATCCCTGATTACTGTGGATTATTGTGTGATTTAATATCTGTGTGGTTGTAGATGTGACTGCCATTATATTTGTGGTGGCCAGCAGCAGCTACAATATGGTCATCCGAGAAGACAATCAAACCAACCGTCTCCAGGAGGCATTGAACCTGTTTAAGAACATATGGAACAATAGGTAGGGAATTTTGTTGTTGTTCTTTTTATTAATCTTCATTAATAAATTTTTTTTAAAGAATAATCAAGAGTTTTCATTTTGGTAATAATATGGTTGTGTCTAATCTCATTTGCATTGGCTAATCCTAATGTTTTTACATTTCACCCAACCTCCCACCCTACCATCTCTAGATGGCTTCGAACGATTTCTGTTATTCTTTTCCTAAATAAGCAAGACCTGCTAGCTGAGAAGGTTCTGGCAGCAAAATCAAAAATAGAGGACTATTTCCCAGAGTTTTCACGCTACACTACACCAGATGATGGTCAGTAAGAACCACACACTACATTTGCCTTTCTGTCATTCCTTCTCTTTTTTTTATAAAATGCCCAAATGCATTGTGCATTTCCTGCTAAATATTTTTTAGCTACACCTGAACTGGGGGAGGACCCACGAGTTACAAGAGCAAAATATTTCATACGGGATGAGTTCCTGGTGAGTGGATTCAGCTGTGTTACATTTATGCCTGAACACATTTCTTCTCCTGCTTCATGTACACATACACACACTTAGTTTTTTGGTTTCCCTTAGTTGGTCACCATGCTATTGATGAAAGAGCACTTGCTTTTGAAGATGATTTTTTCCCCTATATTGACTAATGCTAATATATTGCTCTATGTGGAGGTTCAAGGATTCTATGAATATCTGATTTGGAAACACTCCCAGCCCAACACATTCCCCTAGGTAAACTGGTATATTAACAAGGCAGATGAAGTAAGACTTCAAGGTGTGTATAATATATAATTTAGTGTATAATGGCTTCCGACCCTGTACATGCATGTTTCTCATCTTACCTTATGACAGTGCAGGTTTTGGCACCAAATATGTTTATATTTTTGGGACTTTTACCTATGGTGTAAAAGATATTAATTAATTTCCCCCTTATCATCAGAATAAGGGTTCATTTGCACCAGTTAACATGCTACTGATAACTTTTTACCAAATAAACTACAGTTGAGGCTCAGCATTTACATATACCTAGCCTAAAGATATTCAACTCAATTTTTACAAGTTGAAATATTCATTATTAACATACAATTCCTTTGATAAGTCAAATATTTATTGGTATTTACTTTATTTCCATCAGAGGTCATTTCAGAATTGTAAGAGACAGATTTATTTCAGCTTTTATTTACTATATCAAATCAGTGGGTCAAAAGTTTTCATACAATTTGATAGTATTTGGTGGCAAACACTTTTAATTTCTTGAAATTGAATCAAATGCTTGAGGTAGCCTTCCACAAACGTTTCACAGTTCGTTGCCACAAATTTTGCATATTCCTGACTGAACTGGTGTAATTATGTCAGGATTTGGGGCCTTTTTGCTTGAAGAAGGTTTTCAGTTAAAGCCACAAAGTTCCTATGGGATTCTGGGCAAGCACTTGTGATGGTCACTAATACTTTCTTATCTTTAAGGCATTTTGTTGCTTTTGGCGGTATGCTTAGGATCATTGCCCTCCTGGAAGACCCAGGTGCTACCAAGTTTCTTACTGATGTCTTGAGGTGGTGCTTCAGTTTTTCTAAATAATCCTCCTTCTTTATGATGCCAGCAATTTTCTTAGATGCACCAGTCCCTAGACCTTGACAATATGATGCTGCCACCTCATGGTTGGGGTTGTGTTTTTCAGATTTACACCCTACCAGTTTAATTTTTGTTTTGTCCAACCAGAGAACACAAAAAGGCTGATCACCAAAAGGCTGATCACCTGCAAACTTGAGTCTGGGTTCTTAATGCCTGTCTTGGAATGGGAATTTATTCCTTGCAGGACAGCCTTTCAGGCCATGGTGATGTAGGATTCTCTTAAAGGATGTGCATACTGATGCCTCAAGCTGCTTCACCAGTTCCTTTTGTTTTTGTTGTTTCAGAGGTCTGTTGGACCTTTTTGACTAGTACATTTATCTGGGAGTTATTTAGTACCTCTTTACTGAACAAGTGTCTATTTGATCCCAAGATCTTTATATTTGCATACAGTTGTTTGTACAGATGTGTAACCTTCTGCAGTTTGGAAATTGCTTGAAAATCCACATTTGTTTTTGAGGTCTTGACAGAATTGCTTGGATTTTACCACAGTACCAAGGACAAAAAGGCACTTGGTAGGCTATTTTTCAGCCACATGTATACTCCCATTAACTCCTAATTGTGATAATTGATCAAACAGAAGTCATTACATCAATTTCTGGAAACTTTTCAGGCTATTCAAAGAGGCAATCAACTTACATACAAACAACTTGTGTATGTAAACCTTTGACCCACAGGAATTCTGATATAGTCTCTAATGTTTTGAAAATGACTTCTAATTGATATGCCAAAGTGAATGTATGGCGCATGAAATGTGTGGAGTTTTGAACTGAGATTGAATGTCTTAGGTGTAAATAAACTTTTAGTGCCAACGACAGACCATAACTAAACAAGATATATGCATATATGCATGATATGACATCCATAAGTAATATTAGTATACAGTTATCAACAATTTCAGGTTTCCTTGTGTGTTTAAACAAGCATGACGTGTTAGCTTGCTCTGAGGTTTTTGTCCCAAGCATGTCTGTAAATACTGCAAAACTGTAGCTTATTGTGCGCAGCAGATGATGTGGATAAAGTGATTACAGACATTCCAATGTCAGTGCTCAGTGTTTTAATAGATTGCAAATATTATCCTAATTAATAGCTATACCTAGAAGCCAGCTGAGAGACTCCTGCTATAGAATCGGGTAGGCTTCATCAATAAACATAGCCAATAAATGCCCCATACAAAGACAGAGCATTTTGACTGACATGGCAGATGACATACCACAGACCAATTCCTGTATCCTGTTGGCAAACGTGATCACTATATGGCCAAACGTTTGTGGACCCCTGACCATCACATCCATATATAGACCTTCCCTAAACTGTTGCAAGACATGGGTTGCCAAAATTGGAGTGGGTTGCCAGAGTTGGAGTGGAAGAATGAGCGACCTACAGAGAGTCCTAAACTCAATCACAATGTATAATTTTAGGATGAACTGCAATGCTGACAGCCCCAGGCTTTCTTGCCTGACATCAGTGTCTGACCTCACTAAAGGTTTTGTGGCTGAATGGGCAAATCCCCACAGCCATGCACCAAAATCTAATGGCAGGCTTTTCCAGAACAAATGAAGTTATTATAATAGCAATTATAATGGTGCTAGATCTGGAATAATATGTTCAGAAAGCACATATGGGTGTGATGGTCAGGTGTCCACAAACATTTGGCCATAAAGTGTATTTTGCTCCAAAAAGCTTATTATTTTGCTGTGTTCAAAAGTTTTGATTTTTTTCCCCCACACTGAAAATCACTACACGGGAGTGAACAGAGATTATGAAGATTGTGGGCAAAAAAAAAATATCGGACACAAGATACCTCATGGGTGGAGTGTCTTGTGGCTGAAACTCCTGTTAGTTTATGTGCAGCCTGGTTCCTCATGAGTGTAGAATTAAGCCCATGATATTCTGCCAAAAGTTGCTCTTCTGATAGATGTTAGGCACCACATGGAGTTATGAAATAACTGAAGTTTGGGAGAAAGAGCATTCATGAACCTCCACCTTCTTTCTAGTTCATTATGAAGTGACCATTTTGGCATTAAATTCAATCTGCCCACTTTTTTGATGACGTTTAGTTCATTTTAGCTAGTAAACATGATTTAATTGCTTTTTAATCAATCAACCAAACAATTAATTACTCAAATGAATGAATGAGAGCATGAATGATATGTTTTCACAGGTTTTGACAGTTACTTTTTTTCTTTAATTAGCCATTATTAAGGATAAATGTTGTGTGTATATCTAATCTGAAATTGAATCTGTCCATCAGAGGATCAGTACAGCAAGTGGGGACGGTCGTCACTACTGCTACCCACACTTCACTTGTGCTGTGGACACAGAAAACATCCGCCGGGTGTTCAATGACTGCCGTGACATCATCCAGCGCATGCATCTACGGCAATATGAACTCTTGTGATTGCCACGGCATTGCTGGAACCCGGTCTAGAACTTTCTACAGGCTTCCTGTCCTACTCATGCCCCAAAAATGTAACCATGAAACTTACTATTTATGAGTTTCCAGGACACACAGCAACATATAAGAGACACACAAACACAGGCTTTCTCCATCTTGAGATAGCTAAGGGGCAAGGAGAATACTGTATCATTATTGAACAAGGGTGACTGTGCAATCCAGAGAAAGACAATATAGCCAATGACCACCAATGTTAAAAGAGAAGGAGGGTGAATACATATACATATGCTGAAAGAAAGGAAAAAATAAAAGTTTGACCAGGACTGCCAAGGATGAGGAAGATATTTGTATGGCATTCACACAGAAACACATGTACAATTTTGTTCCACACACTCTGTCCTATGTATGTTAAACATTAGCCATGTGTTTCTTAGATGTATGTACCACACACATGCACACCACTATTGTGAAACTCCACTATTTGCATGAGTGAGCCTGTTGTGTCCCCTCTTCTCTCTAAATGGACTAACCCATGGAGAAGAGAAAATGATGGCTTGATGCAAAGACATGGTGAAAGAATGTAGATCTTCATGGTTTGCATGAAAGGAAACAAGGGGATAGAATTATATAGTATTTTCAGCCCCACTTTGAGATGTTTGCAGGGCAGAGAATGAACCATCATATGATTCTTTGCTCTAAATGCAACAAGTAGTGAGAACATAAAATGCATAGATTCATGAAGAACAACCAATTACAGTGCAAAAAAATTAGACAGATATACACAGATATATGTCTGTGTATTCCTGTAACAGCACATCAGCTCTTCTGTTTCATGGTTGAGTGCTGCTGAGTGTTATGCACTATGTGTGCAAATAATGCCTTTATTCACAATTTTAACTTTCCATCTTCCAAGATACCATAACTTTACATCCCCCTCCCATTCACTCTATCAGTATGTCTGCCTGTATCTTCTCCCTTTCACACCTCATGCTCCCTGCTGCTGTCATCTTGTACACAGACGTGGGGACTGAGAGTAAAAAAAAAATCATGACATGGAAAAGGGGTACAAAATTGAAGCAACTTGTCGGTCCCTTTGGCTTAATCCCTTAATCCCTTTGGCTTGGCTTTTTGTCTTTATTTCTCTGCTGGATCATTCTTGTACAGACTGTAAAATGTAATATTTTGTACAACTTTATTGAAGAAAAAAGTAATTGTAGAAGCTCCCTGTGCCTTGATCATGATTGTACATGTAAAATGAGCTAAGATATAAGTAAGGTAACGTTATATTGCGCTGTTCAGCTCCACCCTACCTCCTTCATTCCCCTCTCACTGTTCTACATGTGACCTAAAAACTCTTCAGTCTCTTCACACACTTGCTTAATATTGGCCATTTTTGTACTGATCTAAAAACAAATTTCATTCTTTACATTTCTTTAAGTTTCTTTCAATTCTTCTCAGACTGCATTGTACTTAACAGAAGAAGAATGGCAAAACTGGTCTTAAGTTAAGAGCAAAGGACTCTATGTCGTGGTGTTCATCAGAGGGTCCTTTCAACATTTGTTTCTTTTATGTGTTTTTGCCCTGACCTTGACATATATTTTAGGATTAAAAAAAAGCAACTGATGCTATGTAGTACAAAAAATAAGAAATATAATGAAAGAATATGAACTCAGTGCAGACTTTCAGCTTTGGGGTTATTTACACTGAAATCAGACAAACAATGTAGGAATTATAGTCATTTTTATTGGTCTTCTACTTAAGGGACCAACAGTATTTGGATAGTTGGCTCAGCTGTTCAGTGGCCAGATGTATGTTATTCCCTCAATATTTTAGATGTAAGTAGATGACTTGTGCTGATTTCCAGTTCGGCATTTACATTTGGAATGTGTTGCTTTTACCTCTCAATATGTAGTCCAAAGAGCTGTCACTGCCAATGAAGCAAGCCATCATTAGGGTGAAAAATCAAAACAAACCCATGAGAGAGATAGCAAAACCATTAGATGTGGCCAGTCAACTATTTGATACATTCTTAAAAAGAAAGAACACATGCAGGAACACCAAAAGCCCAGAAAGACCACAGAATACAATTATGGTGAACGATGCACGTGAAGAACTTTCCCTGGTGAAGAATTCCTTCAGTTGGGCAGATCAAGAATACCGTCCAGAATGTTTCTGTCAAAGTCAACAAGAGAAGACTTCAGCAGAGTAAGTACAGATGGTTTACCACAAGATGTGTAAGCCCATTGGTCCATTGATAAGCTCACAAAACAAGAAGACCTGATTAGAATTTGCCAAAAACAGCCCAAATAATTAAGAAATAACATTCTAGGGACACATGGGACAAAGATCAACTTGAACCAAAATGAGGGGTTAAGTGTGTGGAGAGCTGCTCATGATCCAAAGCATACTACCTCATCTTATGGCATGGGCATGTATATTCATTGATAATGTGACTGCTGACAAATGCAGCAGGATTAATTCTGAATTGTATAGGGCTACACTGTCTCCTCAGATTCATTCCAATACTTCAAAACTCAGTGGATTGCACTTCACACTGCAGATGGACAATGACCAAAAGCATACTTTTTTAAATGAAATAAGGGGAAGAAACCTTGTACATTATAGCACAGTGAAATTATTTTCTTTGCATATACCAGCTTGTTAGGAAGCCAAGGTCAGAGTGCAGGTTCAACCATCATACAGCACCTCTGAAGCAGAGGGGGTCAAGGGCTTTACTCAAGGGACAAACAGTGGTAGCTTGGCAGAGCTAGGATTTAAACTCCCAACAATTGGTCACTAACCTAGAGCCTTAACCATTGAGACACCAATGCCCTGCAAGGAGGAGAATGTTCTGCAATGGCCAAGTCGGTCAACTAAGCTGAATTTAATTGAGCATGCATTTCAGTTGCTAAAGCCAAAATTCCCCAAGAACAAACAAGGCCTGAGAACAAATGCAGTAAAGGCCTGTCAGAGCATCACCAGGGAAAACCCCACTGTCTATGGGACAGGCTTCAGCCAGTCATTAAATGCAAATGATTTGCAACCAAGCATTAAAAAAACTTTTTATTATTTT
Source organism: Leptodoras nelsoni (assembly GCA_028566375.1). Classification (NCBI taxonomy): domain Eukaryota; kingdom Metazoa; phylum Chordata; class Actinopteri; order Siluriformes; family Doradidae; genus Leptodoras; species Leptodoras nelsoni. The sequence goes on from JAOVVG010000011.1 coordinate 496,955, forward strand.
GTCTAATTTTTTTTCTTTAAACCAAGGGGGTGGAGATCTATTTAAAAGGTGCTGTCAACCAATGTGGATGAT